>NQII01008931.1:4620-37815 GCA_002778355.1 Clitarchus hookeri | reverse complement strand
CTGGTAGCATTAGGAGTTTAGCGGGCCAATATTCACGCGAGGAGTCAGTAGTCGTTAGAATACCAAGGTTGATGTCATCACAGCCATTCGAGAAAAATCTCCAGCGGACGCCCGAGCCCGTATTTTGGCACGTAAGAAATTTGCAGTGTTAAAAATTTTCACATATTCACGTGAATTTTACGGATATCGCACCTTAAATGCAAGACAATTGTGATTCAAAAAAATTTTTTTTTTTGCAATTTTTTTGTTAGAAGGAGAGTAATGTCTATTATTTGACATCGGAAGACTGTGGTAACATTCTTTTTTTAGATTTACTGGATGTGCAGCAGATAAATAATAGTTCCAGATCGGGAAAACATATTTAAAAATCAAACATATATACATATAAATGTATTTTAAAATGACGGAATGGCGCACTGGTACACATTACCACAGTTTAAATAGTGCAAAATCCCTTGTTGACACAGTACTTTAAAAAGTTTTTTTTTTTTTAAGTTTTTAAAAAACACTCAATTATTATACTCTCATTTGCGTTATATGAAACATGTTGAGTTACGACAATCTTGCATTCAGGAATACCGATATGACAAATGTAATACAAAACATACGGAGATGTAATCTGCGATGGCGTAAAACGAACTCAGCTCCGCAAATANCGATATGACAAATGTAATACAAAACATACGGAGATGTAATCTGCGATGGCGTAAAACGAACTCAGCTCCGCAAATACAACATACAGACAGTCTCCGTATTTACTATGGCTTCGGGTTTCAGGCACGAACCATGCAAACTCTGCGTGAAACTTGCTTCGCGACTGTAACAATAAAATTATCGTTTCTGCTGCAGCTAGGACACCCACCTTTCCGCTAAAACACCAAATGTAGCGTCAAGTACCCGTAACAGTTAGCAATACTCAAAACACTGAAACATTATTAGAATATGCAAGTCGCTGTCACATTACTAAAAATAGCCTATTTATAGATGGAATTTCCACAAAAAGACCATAGAGGATTGGTAAGCGTTATGGACTGCTAGAATTTTGGTTCGAGTTCAAAAATAGTTACAGAATAATTTTTTTTAGGTTTTAATGTTGTTGTACGCAGTAAGACATAGGCCTAGCAAAAATTTTAGATTTATCGTAATATTTCTTTCTTAACTGGAAGTAGGGCAATACAGGTAAATTAACTAGCAAATTTATTGAGACGTTCTGTGGATTCACAGGAAGTTTTGTGAGACTTGCGGAATATCCGTTATTGAAAAAGCAACAAGTCCGTAATTGTATGAAGAGTTCTGTAAGATTTTTGCCAACACTTTTACGTAAAATGACGGGGGAAAAATAAAATTTTGTGAAAATTACCGACGGGTTGTGAGTTTTCTCAAGGCATTTCCGATTCCTCCAACGAAACATCCCGTTGTGTCCTTATCTACATTGCAAGAATTACGGGCACCTGTGAGCACCCAGTTGAGGAACTTGATTTTGCAATTTTGCCATAGGGGCGCCCTTCCCCATTTTCGCAACTACATTTCTTCAATTTCCTGACGGCGTCTGCTATGCGAGAGATCCGCTGGATGTAGGAGCCCCAACACAACGACTGACAGTGACAGAGGGCGTGGTGAGTGACAGCGAAAATAATTGAAAAGCGTTTGTGTACCTCAAGCTGGGACCTCGCCAAGAAGCGCGCCCAGAGAGAGAGAGAGAGAGAGTGATTTGCAACATTTAATTTACTCCCGAGAGTCCTCAAGTCTGTGGAGATCGGGCTGCAGAAACAGTCATTAGTTATCTTCGCGCGCTGAGCCTCAAGGCGTGATCGCGGGACGAAACTTTCAGCGAGCTGAATGACGCCAAAATAAACGTCTTGTCAGAAGATCTGACGTGAGACGCCGTCGTGAAGTAAACTTCCTCTGTGTTAACTTCCGTATCTCCATAGGACGGAATGGTTTCCCGACGTCACTCCAAGTGAATGCTGTGACAGTTAGAGACCATTGCCGATTCCTTTCTCGTTCTTGCTTCTCTGAGCAGCTTCAGCCGTCTCTAATGACATCGCTGTCTACGAGACGTCAAGACCTATCTACATTTTTCCCTACTTATCCATGAGATGGATGACATAACAATTATGCCAAGGGAAAAACGTATGGGTACTGGCGAAAACAGACGATTCGTTGGCGAGGTATGTTTAAAACATGAACAAATTTTGATTTGAATCATATTCTATGTTTTGCTAAGTGACAATCAATTAAACGAATTCTGCCTCATACTAATGCCAACCAACGTGGGTATTTTTTAAACTATAAAATACGTTTTAGACATGTTAACATTTAAAGTGACTACAGATTGTTAGACAAAAGCATGTATTTTAGTAATCACAAAATGAGAGATGAGAGCATCAAGGTTTATGACATTTTATAGTCTAGTAATACAAATAAGAAACTGCTACTGTCAACACGATGGAATAATCTGAATACCAAATGACGTCAATACGAACAGTGACTAAATGGTTTCTCTCTCCTCCTCCCCTCCCCACGCGTTTTCACGAATCCTCTCACATGCACAAACAATGCGCTTTTTAATTATTATGAGTCATTACCTATCACAAACACCACAGATGACCCACTTGTTGTAGATACCGGTTGATTCAGTTGTGGAGTATAGCTGAACGTTCCGAACCACTGTTCAGAAATATAACACCAACATGGTCCACACACGATTACAAGGAATTAACGGTCAGTAGCGCAGTGGAGTAAATTTCCTCTAGCGTGGAAAATACGTGGCCGAAAATTAGCTTGTACTATCATAAAAATCCATTTACACGATAAGGATATAACTATTGTTCACCTCAACTTTGCCTCACAGGTGGTCGACTGCCGAATGTTATACCATTGAATTTGTGTTGACCCTGGTAATTACGGACGTTCTGATGTGCTGGATTCCCGTTTCGGGCCTATTTACGGCAAATAACAATAACATTAACAGCCGGTAATCTGTATTGGTAGATTACCAACTTGGTTTTAAAATGTACTGCTTTTATTAAACAAACATTTGGCTATGCGTGATTTTCTGCAATTTTCATAGTATTAAGTTTCCCTTGTCAAGTCATCAAACTATAAGCAAATCCTAAGTGATGCTTGTCCAAAGCTTTGAAGCTGTTAATTTTACTTTTTTTCACGCATAATTAACACTTCAAGTTTTAAGTCGTAATTAAGGCCACAGTTATCACGCGCAAGTATATTTCGTAAATATAATTTCTGACTCACTGGTACTGAAGAACAAGAACTGCAGACATTCGTGCAATCCGAGTTTCACACAAACCCTAACTGAATTTGATGGCCAATTCACTGGCCTGCCACCTACTAAACAGCCTCTCAAAACAATGTTTATAGCTAAACAGTTTAAAAAAATTAAATAAGTTATCATCATATGCCAAAAAATGGAACTTCTATTTCACACGTGAATTGAGATGAATTTTATTTTAATCAAAGCAAGGTGATTAAAACGAAAAAATTATTAGAATTTACTTGGTCCATGTCGTGGGGAACTTTATTATCTTGCACTGGATCTTCGCATTTAATTTTAACGAATACAAATTTCCTGGACGAAAAAAGTTTACAAGAACTAATTTGAAACCGACCTCGATCAAATTTAATTATCTGGCATTCGCCTTTCGAGCTTCCGGATAGCCGACGTGGCCCTGCGATGGCAAGCAAGGGGCGAAACATTGACTTCCTGTGAGCGGCACACCACTCGAGACTTTGGCGTCGGAGTCGGCTGAGCTGAGCAACCGGAAGTGGTATCTACCGTGAAGGGACCCTCGCGTCGCTGCTCCGTTGAGAAAGCGAGCTGCCGAGATGTTTTCCATGGCCGCTTTCCAGCACCCATCGTCAGCCTGCAACTTTGGACCCAAACTTCTGGTGACTGCGCAGTGACAACAAACTTCCCACCTCAGTTGCTGTGTATTATTTACACAAAATAGTATTCGTAAGAGATGAAAACCTACAATCGTATAACTCCTAAAAAAGGAAATTAAACATCAGCAAAGTAATGAAATAAATGTTTTATCTGTGAAACAGATACGTTGGTATCATAACTAAATAAATCTGCTAAACAAACTGATAATCAAAATTATTTATTTTGTTTTGCAAATTTTATTATAGTATTTAAGTTGCAAATATATACTGCTGGTTTCAAACTTTACAAAAGTGTTTAAGTAGCAATTATATGCATCTCACCTCACAGAAAGTTCGGAGTATTGTGAAATAAGGCAGTTTGGATGGTAGGAGTTACGTAGTTCTTTTGTGATCAATATAGAGCGCACTAACGCATTTAAAATGCCTGGCACAAGCTGGAAATAGCAGATATAGCGTATTTTTGTGGCAAAAATAATACATGGTGATTTTGGCTACGCGGTTTCTTATTNTCGGAGTATTGTGAAATAAGGCAGTTTGGATGGTAGGAGTTACGTAGTTCTTTTGTGATCAATATAGAGCGCACTAATGCATTTAAAATGCCTGGCACAAGCTGGAAATAGCAGATATAGCGTATTTTTGTGGCAAAAATAATACATGGTGATTTTGGCTACGCGGTTTCTTATTTTGCTTTGTTTAAGGAATTAAGTATTTCCTCCTTCTCTCCGCCACAATACCAATTCGAGCGACGATAGCAATATAAATATTCTTTCGTACTCTTAAAAAGATTAAGGATACCCATCCATTCTACGATAATTCGCATATTGTAATTGTAAACCGAATGATTTTAAAGTACTGAATTAAAATTAACTTAGATTCGTTGTATTTCAGTGAGTGGATTCAGTAAGTATGCTTTACGTACAGCTGCATTAATAGAATATTTTTAAAAAAATTATAAGACTTTTAAGTTGGTAAATATCGATACAACCACATTTTTCAACACATTTTAGGATATGAAAAAAAAAACGGTTTCGCTGCAAATTAAAAATTAAATGTATTAACTACTTAATTGTTTGTGATTTGGCGCGGGCTGTACCAGCGTGGCTGTCGACTTGCGGAATCCATATTACCACGACTTGGTTGTTTGCATAGCAGCTGCGGACATCCCTACAACTGCGCTATAAATAGGTATTTTCTCCGTCGTATCCACGGAAGGTCAGGGTGAATGACAGAACAGCTCGGGTGGGATGAGAAGGGAAGCTCAAACTGAAGTTACATTTTGCGAAGAAAGTGCCGCTAGACGTCATGTTCAGTGGCACCTACTAGTGGAGAGGTAATACTTTAAATAACACTCACTCTAGCTGCGAGATGTACCAAAGACTACACTCTGACGAATGTATATACAGCAATCAGTTTTTGAAGTATGTCTTAAATAGATTGTTTTAAATTTTTNAAGACTACACTCTGACGAATGTATATACAGCAATCAGTTTTTGAAGTATGTCTTAAATAGATTGTTTTAAATTTTTTGCATAATCACTTTAACAACAGTTGGAGATAGAATTGAAAACCGGGAATATAAGATGCTTTTCTACTGAACNTTTTTTGCATAATCACTTTAACAACAGTTGGAGATAGAATTGAAAACCGGGAATATAAGATGCTTTTCTACTGAACTAGTTTTAAATATAATGTGTTTGTTGGCTTAGCTGAGTCAACTAGAATCAAGGTGATGGCAGTGCGGTTGCAATGGTAAAGCAAAAACAAATACATTATATTTTTATTTTTTAAAAGTGTTCCTTGTTTTATGGCACGGCGTTGAATGTCATGTTCAAAAGCTGAATTCAGCATTCAATTTTCAAGGTCACAATGAGGCAAGTTTCCTGCTACACCTCAGTTTGGACCCCATCCTTGAAGGGTGAAAAGCATACTGCTGTATTTTATGTGTTAGTGTACAATGAAGTCGAAATTTTTTTCATAATCAGGTCCAGAACTCATTCTCTCTATTAGCTGCCTGGGTGCCAAAACTGTTATACGAACGGACAAGACTCGATAGCATTATCAAAATAAACACTTATAGTAAAAAGTTTTCGATTACAGTCAGAATTTTCGAAACAAATATTGACTTTTTAACACAAGTCATTTTGGAAATTTTATTATTCGGCACATTGCAGGTTCAGAAAATGTTATCACTGACACCTTGTCGGGGGTTGATGCTGTAACTGTTACACTCTATCATCAGGCTCTTGCTGCTTCGCAGGCCGTGGATGCAGAATTAAAGCAGTTCCTGTGGTAAGATTCTGGCCTGCAGCTAAGGAAGTAAAGCGAGTAAGAGTCACCATTCGAGGTCACTGCAATTTCACTTTCCCAACTNATTCTGGCCTGCAGCTAAGGAAGTAAAGCGAGTAAGAGTCACCATTCGAGGTCACTGCAATTTCACTTTCCCAACTACGCAACCATATATCACTGCACTATTTCGCCAGAGAACTTTCAATGTGTTTCATCGGCTGGCGCACCCAGGCATCAATACTACTACCAGGTTAGTCACTCAATGCTTTGTATGACCGCCAGTTAAGTCTGANAGCTGGCGCACCCAGGCATCAATACTACTACCAGGTTAGTCACTCAATGCTTTGTATGACCGCCAGTTAAGTCTGACTGCCGGTGGTGAGCACATTCCTGCCAACTTCTGCTCGTTTCAACCATGTCCATTTCGACATATTTGGTCCCTTTGCCAGTTTCACAAGGCTTCCGCTATTGCATGGCGATCATAGACCGCTCACCAGGTGGCCAGAAGCAGTGCCTGTGGAGAACATTGAAGCCTCAACAGTAGCCCGAGCATTCAAGGACCTAGCAACAGCAACAGAAGTCTTCATCCACTGCAGGGTGCTAAAGGAATGTCTTCAGACTACCTACAAAGGCCCCTTCCCAGTGCTGTGTCGGACGTCTAAGACTTCAACCCTCCAGATGAATGGCTGCCAGATGTAAGTCTCTGTCGATCGCCTCAAGTCGGCATACACCAAAATGAAGATCTGGCCGACGATCTTGCCACACCCAACTGGGGGCACCTACACCTCCCCAGGTCGCCATCAAAATCTCCTCCTCTTCCACCAGCTACAAGACACGGTCGATGCGTCCACTTCCCTGACTGCCTTAAGGGTGGTTTCTCGTGATGTTGCTCCATAACTGGCAGGGGGTGATGTGGTGGCACGCCACCTCGACCACTGGGCAGGCAAGTGTAAGTGGCTGACATACACAGAGTGCTAATGGACTGTGGCGAGCACACTAATAGACTGTGGCGACAATGTGGGGGTGTGTGTGCATGCATGCACACTAGCACCATTAAGCTGGCGAGGGATTTCCTGGCCCGAGGCGCATCACGACCAAGAGAGCAGCCAGCAGTTCCTACCTGCCACTCGAGCAGAACAGACGTGCTTGTGGACTGTTTAGAAGTGTTAAATAAAATCTGTACATATGCGATGCGTGCCGTTTATACATTGTCTCCCTCGCTTGCCCTCGCGCTAGAGTAGCTCGGTAGTCTGCAAAAATTTTAATGTCTACGTTAATGACATGAAATTGCGCGATTGCTTCAGAACAGCGAAAAAAAGTTATATAATAAGGAAAAGAAAGCCTTGGGTTTATTAGGTGTTCGAGGCACTGACGGGGGATGGATCGCCAGGCGTATTCCTAGAACTGATAGATGTCGTTCCAACAATTACAAACAGCTGTCTTCCTTTCCCGAAATGGGGATTTAGGGATTCACAGTTAGGGCACTCAAGCCTCCTTCCCCACCTTCTTTACCACCCCCCCCCCCCGTCCTCCTTCCATATCCGAACACTCAACCAAGAAGACTAGCATGGACCACGAAGTTCGTACAGTAGCCACAGAGGAGACGAGGGCGCCACTTCTCAGAACTATTTCGCAAAGAAAGTGGTTTTTCAAAATTTTTCCGTTTCTTTTGTGTATAATCGTCATTTCAGATGCGTTGCAAAAATGTGTTTTTCTCAGGCGTCACAAAAACCACATTTTGGATAGTTACAAATTAAACAAAAAATATAGTTAGAAATGGTAAATAATGCATTCAAATGATTTNAAAACCACATTTTGGATAGTTACAAATTAAACAAAAAATATAGTTAGAAATGGTAAATAATGCATTCAAATGATTTTTAAAAAAATACTTCTGTTTGTAAAATTGCCATTGCCGCATATTTAAACGTTGTAGTAAATTGGCATTTAATAACTTAATTTTTTTGTTGATAAAATGTTTTAAGAGCAGATAACAGATATTACTATTGCTCACCTATAAACTTACTATGGTTTTAACTGATATCATGAATGAAAACATACAGTAATCACCAAATTAGCTATGGAAACTACCCCTTTAAGTGGATTGGGAAAGGCAGCCCTGTGACCTGGCCATTACGGTCACCTGACCTCACGCCAGTCTATTTCTTCCTGTGGCGTCACACCAAGAGTTGTGTGTACACTACTACGCCTGTGGAGAACCACGATTTTCTCGTGGAATGAATACAGGTGGCATGCAACGCGGTTCAAACCACTCCCGGCATCTTCGAGATGGTCCGCCGGGCAATGCGTCGGCGTTCCAACGTCTGCAATCAATCGGAGAGCTGCCATTTTGAGCGCCTGCTTTACGTTAACGCATGCACATGTGTAACAGGCAGTCAGTACAGTACTGCAACCTACGAAGTTCTACCTACTTATCACCCCCACCACAGCACTATTGTATATTCGCGGTTTCCTCACACTTTTTTAATCAAACATTTGAAATATCACCCAATGTATAACGTGTTTAGTTATTTCCTAAATATGCAATGCATCACAAGCGTTTTGTACCTGTGTTACCATGAAAGTATCTTGTTTCTCGTTAAACTAAATGTTTTACAAATATTTTATTTATAAATTATAATATTTCATTTATAATAAATACGATTTATAACAGCGAGAAAGTACCTGTGTTGGTAGCGCCTAGTAAGAAATAGTTCTCATGCAAAATATTATTATAACTAAGTGCGCACGAATTCGGTGCGTTGTGCATCAGTGTAATTTTCTAGACGTAGTTAAACTTAGTTTGCACGAGGCGGAGTAATATCCTGGAAGTAGAACTGTAGCAGGGTTTCAGAAAAGTGTGGAGTAACCGCGTGAATGGATTATACGTCAAATATCGCTGCTTCCTGGGAAGTAGGCAGCTGGCGCCTACTGCTTGCAATGCTAACTGCCAACCTGCCAGGCATTGTAATGCGTTATACAAAGACGCTGACGTGTAAGTGGTGGCGTCTTCGGACGTCCGTTATCGACAAAAGTTGTTTCTCATTCCATCAAAGGCTGTTCACGATAAAGTGAGCACTTTAGAAATCAACATTTGAAAAACGCCACTGCCCCTAACTGTGAATATTTTAACAGGCGCACTGACAAGCATGCGCCCAGTACAATTGGTAACGACGGGAGGGAAAGTAGTTCCATGTCTCAACGCCGAACTAAAATTGTTACATAAACATTTGTGGATATTGTAACTTTCTATTTTTTTAAATGCAAATAAGAGTAAGAATTAGCACGTTTTTTAAAAATATTTACTTGTGTAATAGTATCACAGTTTCACTTAACCGACGCATGAACAAAGATATGATGACCATAGCAATGTTAATTTTGCTTGTAGCGGAAGGATAATAAATATGCATACAAATAGATCTAAAGCAGGTGTTTCAAAAGTGCTCAATTTATCGTGAACAGCCTATACCTATCAGCCTTAAGTGTTTATCGCAATGATCGTGTGACAACCTGCGCGTATTAAACCCAGGCGGGTAACGAGAACCTCCGCGCCAGCGAGTCGCTCGCCTTTCCCTTGGCCCACGTGAGGCGTCACTTCCGCCGTGTTGTGGTCACTCGATTAAAACAGGTCAGAGGGAAATAGCAGGAGATTTGTGATCAGAGTTTCTCCATACTTCTGGAGCTATTGTCTCTCCCCGACAGAAGGTAGCCCTGTAATCAATATTGTTTTCCCGTGGCTCCGTTGTGAGCCTAGTCGGATTAGTTAAGGACGCTGTTCACCAAAACATTTATTACTTGATATTTATACGAAATATTTTGTTAACTTTCATTTCCACATTCCTACATTCGTGCGCGATCAGCGTAGTAAAATTTCCCATAAGAATTACTTCATACTAAGCATTACCTACATACCGTCATTCTCCCTGTTTGTATTCATTTTAATAATAAAGTTAATATTATACTTTATAGATAACANAAAAAAAAAAAAAAAAAAAACATAAGATTTAAAAATATATTTCACACGCAGTTTATTCGTGGGAAAACGCAATAGAATATAACATTTCTCCTCGTCAGAGTACTTTATTCCGTATTATTTTATCTCCGGAGTGCGTTTACTTTAATTAACCTCAATCCTTCAGCTATTTTCTTTCCATTGTCTTTCAAAAGTACACCTTGTTGAACTGTCTTTATATGGAAACAGTCACAAGACATTCGAAAGACCGTCATTGCAAAATTTTGAGTTTCACAATACCATTCCTTCTCGTAAAGATAATGGGGCTGCGGTGGCATAGTGGTCAGACTACTCGCCTCTCGCCAAGGCGAATCGTGTTCGATTCCCGGCGGGGGGATGCGTACCGGACGATGCCGCTGGTCTGCGGGTTTTGTCGGAGATCTCCCGTTTTCCCTGCCCGTGCATTCCGGCGCTGTTCCATATTCACCTCGTTTCATCCACTTCGGCTCTCACGACCACGTTGGTAAGAGCCACCCAAATATCTCCACTCCACTCGTAATGACAGTTATAATCTATTCTCGGCTACCTCAAACTTTTCTGAAGCCCCGCTAAAGTTCTACTTCCAGGATATTACCCCGCCTCGTGCAAACTAAACGTAACTATTTCTTGAAAATAACACCAAACCTGTTGCGTGGCTTAGGCACGCGTGAGTCAACATCATTACAAAACGTTGAGAACTATTTCTTACTAGGCGCTACAAACACACACGTTTTCTCACTGTTTTATTCATATTTATTATAAATGAAATATTATAATTTATAAATAAAATAAAATTGAAACTTTAATTTAACGAATAAATAAGATACCTTTATGTTAACAGAAGTATAAAACTGTTGTGAGACGTGGCGTATTTAGGAAATAACTAAAGGCGTNTAACTATTTCTTGAAAATAACACCAAAGGACAACGCACCGAATCCGTGCGCACTCAGTTGTAGTAATGTTTTGCATTAGAACTATTTCTTACTAGGCACTGCCAACGCACACGTTTTCTCACTGTTTTATTCATATTTATTATAAATGAAATATTATAATTTATAAATAAAATAAAATTGAAACTTTAATTTAACGAATACATAAGATACCTTTATGTTAACAGAAGTATAAAACTGTTGTGAGACGTGGCGTATTTAGGAAATAACTAAAGGCGTCGTACATGGGGTGATTTTTCGAAGGTTTGATTTAAAAAGTGTGAAGAAACCGTGAATAGACTATACGCGGTAATTGTCTAATATAATTAGTAAATAATATTACGTAATAGGTCCCCAGGTGTGTCACTCGTGTGGGGCAGGCGGCTTCGCGCAGAGCCTCTCTCATCTCCCGCGTGTTGGGTCCGTGAGAGGGAAAGTGTTGTAGAGTGCGCATGCGGACAGCGCAGGGACCTCTCCCGGTTGTTCCAACGTGGGACTGCTTTACTGCCCGTCACTACCAGAAACGAGGTGGATAGTATTTCAGGTAAGAACAACGTTCATGTAAGCAAGTGCTTTGAGGTGTTTGTACTCTTCCTCTAAGACAATGTTGAGGCAACTATTAGCTGTTCACGGTAAACTGCGCACTTTTGAAAGACCTGCTTTGGATCTACTTGTACGCACATTGTGTATTACTCCACTATGAATAAAATAAACATTGCCACGGGGTTTATCACTTTATTCATGAGTCGGTCAATGAAACTGTGATATTATCACAAAAGTAAAAGCTTTACACGTTTGCTCATTCTTACGCTTGTGTGCATTAACAAACAGAAAGCAAAATATATAAAATATAATTTCAGAACTCACAAAATTTTACCTGATAGTTCGCATTCCCACCCTTCACCGTGACGTTTCCAACTTTACTTTACGCATGACACTCAGTTTGCCCGTTAAAACACAGGTAGGGGCAGTGATATTGTTCAAAAGGTTGATTTCATAAGTGTTCACTTAACCGTGAACAGCTTATAGAATATATATTCAAGTAAGTCATAAGTCAATGTATTTTATTCATCTGTTGAAAATTGAATGTAAACAACAATGTTCATCACTTTTGACAGTTACATTGGCGATGGGCGAGTCAGAGTTGGAGACATGCGTAGAAGATGAAAATCGGCCTCGCCCATATTTTTAGTTGCTTACAGAATAAAATATTTGTAAGCATTAACAAGTAAGCGGTATTAATTTTTTTCCAACGAGTTGGCTCAAACCTAGTCCAACACAACCTGTTGTGCTACTGCTTATTGCAATGTAAATATTTCACTAAAAAGCAGTCATTTAAATAAATGCATATTAAAAAAAATATTATTTTAAATAATACAAAAAGAAATTGCTAAAACCAAACAAAAATACCGCAACTAAACAAATGCTTCCATTTAGATCGAATACAGCACACGCTAAGATACGTTTCTATTGGTCAAATCGCTGTTGTATAAGTTGAATTTTGGGGACCTACTGCTTCCTGCTCAATGCTTACGATCTCGGGGGGTTTTTTTTTTATTGCGTGAACCCCGTTAGTTGGCGGTTGAGCCGGCGGTGCGGGCCGCTCGCACGCAGCGATGCGTTCAGCCGCGCGGAGGTAGCGGGGCGAACGCAGGCTCTCAGGCCGCAGCGTAAACAAACCTCACAAACACTGACCACAGTGAGGGCGGGGGCGCCGCGAGGTCTGTAAACAAGCAGGGCCTGGCCCTCCCTCCCTCCGCCCTTCCCTTCGTCATACACCGCGTCCCGCAGGCGCGTGCCAGCCGTAGCGGACCTTCAGCTCGACCATTTGATATTCTTGTAGCCCGGAGCAAACAGCGGTGGATGCCTCATTCGAATGCATTTTCCCCAAAGTATAAAAATAAAAAAAAGCAACTGCTGGAAGAAAAAACCCCATAGAAAAATGTTTGTTCCTAGCAAGTGAAAAAAATGTAAATACGACCAGTAGGCCTACTATTTAACCCTTTAAAAAATATTTCAAATATGTTATTATAGTCATCGACGTGTCTCTTTTACTTGAGTTTTTAATAAATTCACGTCCATTTTTATGACTTTCAAAGAGGTAAAAAGTGAAAATTAATAACATTTTGGTTTCAGTGAAATGTTTCTAAACACAGCGCAAAATTCTTCTGTGGTAGTGAAAAAAAAAAATATATGTTGCTCGCAGGATTCCAAACAAGTTNCCCCCCCCCCAGTTTCTGCTATAGAAACTGTTACGAAATGTACAGGTATTCTTGTCTCTTTCATGTTGTGAGCTTATCAGGATCGTGTCCCAACGAGCGAGCAAAAAGGAAGGTTGATGCCATGGAACTACATCGGCGTTTGTGACGGGGGATGGTAAACCACTTGAGAGAAACCAGCGCTAGTCAACGTCGGTCGAGATGTAACTGACGACCTCCGAATGCAAATTCGGCATGGCACCATGTCACCACACGAACACGCACGTGTCGTGGTCTGTGTATGACAAGCCTGCCCGTAATTACAACGACGACTTCAACACTGAACCTACGGCCAATATAATGCATTTCATACTTACTTTCCTTTTGCTCTTCGTGAAATATATGTTGCCCGTTTGAGAACGTTCAGTACTCTTGAAACCCTAACGCGATACACTGGGTTCTTTTTTCAGCTTATTAAGTAGCTAATTTTATGCTCCCATATCCTTCAAGAGCTATTTTGTTATTTTGTTCTTTATTTTATCATAGAAAACAGGCTACAACACTTCAACGTACATGTAATATCGACCATGATGAACTCTATGAACTCGAAAATCAGCATTCCATCCTGTCAAATCTGCAACCATTGCTTCAATTTTTTATTTGAATTTAACGCTACAAAGTGAATTTGTAAAGGAGTGGGGCTAAGGTGTGTATTTATCCTACTTGAAAGAAAGGTGTATCAGATTAGCTGCCCGTTCGTGTGTCTGTGTACGTACGTTGGTTTCTGTTAAAGCATTAGAAGGTGTCACTAGCAAAAAAAAACGATTAATTTTTTTAATATGTTTGACACGCAGTTTATTTGTGGGGAAACGCAACAGAATATTATATTTCTCCTCATCAAGGAGAGCCACCCACAATTTTATGTAAGTCAACGATAATATTATTTTAATAACCACCTTTAACACAATTATAGAGTCACTTCGTTAAAGCTCTTTGGTTTCACGCTTCACAAAGAAAATACTATACGCCAGTTCAAGGCTCGCACGCAAAGGCGACGTTTCATTTAAGGCGATTGTCTTTGGCTTCCTTAGCGAAGACGTGCGTGTTGTTCTCGGACGGGTTACTAGATCCAGGCAGTTGAAGACCTTACAAATTGAACCATTGCACATGTTTTTACTATCCCATGGTGACGAAGTTGATTAAAAATTTTGGGATATAATATCAGAGTTTTTAAAATAACTTCTTCAGTGTTGGACGCTCCCACCACTACAAGTTTTTAACAAGTATTTATATTCCTTTGAAACTTCCCCTCGTCTCGTTTGAGATTAAAAACTGTTGAATTAAATTTGGTCAACGTATCTTAACACGCTCTGTATGTCTGCCTGTATGTATGTTGGACAATTTGAAGTGGTATGAGGGTGGTCCCTTAAGAACTGAACTAAGTTTATGCTTGTATCTAAATAGAAATTACTTTTACATTCATTAATTACTCGTGATTTGAATTTAAAACGTCGTGTAGTGGAGTGAGAGGAGTTTGGACAACTCTTCAGGTAAAAGTCAAGTGGGAGGTAGTGTGATTCTCCGTCGCCCAGAGCGCACTGCCAACTGATTTGTAAACAGTTCCAAACCATCCGCTAGATGGCACCACAGTCGTATATCCCCCAACCATCCTCCACGTGGTTCTAAGACAGCTTGTCGTCCATTCACAGAACCACGGAGTGTCAGTGGGCAGACCAGGTCATCCGCCCGCCTATTTAATGACCCGTCACCTCTAGCAGATTACTGTCTGCGATAACAACAATGTTTTCGAGGGCTAGCAGCAAGACTAGCGAACGGAGGTTGGTCCGAGCGAGCCGGTTTGAGTATCGATACATCGAGTGCTGCGCGCTTACGTCACTATGGCACAACGACTGGCCAGTCGAGACTGCAGCTAAGGGTAAAACTTGTATTTAATACTCGTTTGCACGTTGGTACAGCTGCTGTTTTGCAATATATATCAAACATATTCTTTTATTTTATATATATTTATATTGCTGTCGCGAAAGAGATTTATATTAAAATAAAATCGTAATTAGCTTATGCAAGAAAAAGTTAAATGAACATCGCGTTTCATGCTCATGGAATCATTCCGCAGAATATCCTCCTGGAACTAGCTGAAGATAACTGATAAATATTAGTCAGGCCTAATAAAACCAATATATTCAAATTATATATATATATATATATATATATATATATACAGAAAACCTCTGGGCCTATATAGTCACATACACGACAACGACGAGACACTAAAACAAATCCGCTTTAAAGTGTGATTGTGGTTCACAACAACAATAAACTAGCGAATTTCCGGTTTGTATGAGCATAATACCGCAAATAATTGCAACACGGATATGGCATTCGAAATACAAACAGTATACTAAATAATGTAAAAACGCTCAGGTATAATTATGTGTTGACAAAAAAACAGGGGCCCAATTTTTTTAAGCTATCAGAATAAAATTTCTAGCTGATTGTTCCGATACTTCCATTCCGATAACGAGAGTTGCGATGCCAAAATATGAATTTTTGAGACGACTAGTAACTGTCGAAAAAAAACGTAAAGGATTTTTGAAGAATCCATTTTATAACTTGGCATCGTTGCATTTCGTGTGTCGTCAGCGAAGCTGAACCAATCACGTTAAATTTGTTGTAGTAGGAAACTTTGCTTTAAAATACATTAATATATATTATATTTATTTGTAGATAATCGAGGATAAGGAATTGCAACTACCTTAGAAAATAAACTATCTACATTGGCGACGAATCTATTAACTTATATATTATAAATAATGAAGTCCAAAATTTGTAATCTACAGGAACTCTTATTTTTCATGCAGGTTTGTTTTTTCCTTAAAAGAACTTGTAATGACGTAATTACGCTAATATTTGCCAACAAAATAACTTTGCCCGTGAAAGAACATGTTAAGAGTAAACTCATATTTGCACCAGACATAGGTTTAGTATTAATTAAGGATATATTTAAGAAACTTTTATATTTTAATTACTTTATAGTCACTTTATTCACGAAAGAAAAGTAAAACGCTTTACCATACTGTTACAAACAATAAAATACAAATAACAACAATATAACAATTTATATTTTTCTGGTGTAAATATACCATTACAACATTTTTGCTAAGACTTCGGCTATGGCTGTAATCTATGAAATATATTTCATTAATGTTTGCATGTCTAAAAAATTTTTATTACGTTTTGATTCACAGTACTGACTACGTTTCACAACTACAGCTTTTCTTGAAAAATTGATTTCGTTATGTATTTTATGTTTTAGCAGTTTCGTATATTATTTCACATCATATTCTTAGCAATTCTATCAGTTTTCACCCACAAACTTAACTTTATTTACACTATTTTTTCATAGATAAGTAAATGCCTTTATAATTTGATATTGATAACAGTTTCACTCTCCTTTGTTAATTATATTTATATTAAAAAACGCGCGAATGTATTTTCAAGTTTCCTACATCATGCAAAGTATTATACACAAATCTGTAGAGGAATGGCGATTCCGGAAGCTGCCTAGCTGTCGGATTCATTTCGACACTTCATGGTGGGTCGATTCCAGTATACAATTCCGCTATCGATAGTTCAAAAATTGGCTATAGGCATTCCGATAGCGCAATGACGTCTTTCCTCTAGAGCCGTTCTTCTCAACCGGAGGGGTGCGCCACCCTTGAAAAAAAGGGGGGGGGGATGAGATCGCAGGGGGACGCGAAGCGCCACAATCATTTGATTGCTTTCCTTACAATCCTCGCGCCTCGTAAAGCCTATTGCCATCGCGCCGCCCACCGTCGTCCGCCCCCCCTCCCCCAAGGTCCTAAGGTCCTACTTCCCTCCCTGCCAAAGATCAGTCTCGTATAGAACTTCATCGCGCACGCTCGATTTACACTGGAGAGCAATAAAAAACTTGGAATAGATGTGAATATGCAAATAACAGAGGTATGGAACCAATCAGAGTAACGCGATGCGGTCGGCAGCACGTATATAAGACAAAAAGCGTCTGGCAATGTTGCTAGATCGGTTACTGCTGCTACAATTAAGTTATCAAGATTTATGTGAGTTTGAACTTGGTGTTATAGTCGGCGCACGAGAGATGGGACATAGCATCTCCGAGGTAGCGATGAAATTAGGATTTTCGCGTACAACCATTTCACGAGTGTACCGTGAATATCGGGAATCCGGTAAAACATCAAAGCGTCGACATCGCTGCGGCTGGAAAAAGATCGTGAACGAACGGGACAAACGACGACTGACGAGAATCATTAAACGTGACAGACGTGCAACCCTTTTTCAAATTGGCGCAGATTTCAATGCTGGGGCATCAACAAGTGCCAGCGTGCGAATTATTCAACGGACCATCATTGATATGGACTTTCGGAGCCGAAGGCCCAATCGTGTACCGTTGTTAACTGCACGACACAAAGCTTTACGCCTCGCCTGGGCCCGCCAAAACCGCCATTGGACTGTTTATGACTGGAAACTAGTTGACTGGTCGGACGAGTCTCATTTCCAATTGTGTGGGGCGAATGGACGTGTACGGGTACGGAGACATCCTAATGAATCCATGGACCCTACTTGTCAACAGGGGACTGTTCAAGCTGGTGGAGGTGCCTCTGCCATGGTATGGGACGTGGGCAGTTGGCGTGAAATGGAACCCCCGATACGTCTAGATATTACTCTGACAGGTCACAGATACGTAAGCATCCTGTCCGATCACCTGCGCCCATTCATTTCCATTGTGCATTCCGACGGACGTGGACAATTCCAGCAGGACAATGAGACACCCCACACGTCGAGAGTTCCTACCGAGTGGCTCCAGAAACACTGTTCTGACTTTAGACACTTCCATTGGCCACGTTAATCACCAGACATGAACATTATTGGCATATCTGGGATGCCTTGCAACGTGCTGTTCAGAAGAGATCTCCACCGCCTCGCACTCCTATGGATTTGTGGACTGCCCTGCAGGATTGATGTTGTGAATTGCCTTCTGCATATCTTCAGACATTAACGAATCCATGCCACGTCGTCTTGCGGCACTTATCTGGCTCGCGGGGGCCTTACATGATATTAGGCAGGTGTACCAGGTTTTTTGGCTCTTCAGTGTATAACAATTACAGTAGATAAGCAAGCCCGCGAAGTGTCGTGAAGTGGATCATTTTAACCTGAATATTTGTCGTTGAAGGTGAGTTGTATTATACCTGCACTAAAATATTTCAAGAGAAACGTCTTTGGGTGCGCCCCGGATAGAATTTCCATGTCACATCACGACACGTTATGCAGCGTATCGTAATGCGAATTTAAACTTTGAACAGCAGCAAAACGTAAGTTTACTAAGTAGTATCCTCTTCTAAAAAGAAAGACGAAATATCTGCACGTGGGGAGAGAGAATAAGAGAGAGAGAGAGAGAGAGAGAGAGAGAGAGAGAGAGCTATGTCGTATACGTAATGCAAGTCGCGCTTGTTCATTAATTATAAATGAAAATAGAGATCGCCAAAGATGTTTCACAATTTTTTCGTGCACAGAGTTGCACACGATCTTTTTTTTTTTTTCTAACCTTTTGAACCACATTTGTGCGCACTCAGTTTAATTATATTTTGCATGAGTACTATTTCATACCAGGCATTACCAATACCCCAATTTTCTTTCTGTTTCTTTTTACATTAATTATAAATAGAAAATCAGAATTTATGGACAAACTATAAGTAAAATATCAATTTAAACGAAAATAAGATACTTTCATATTAATACAAGTGTAAAACGCTTCTGATAGATGACATATTTAGGAGACAACCAACGCATCACATTTTTCGAATATTTGAAAAAAAAAAGTGTGTATATATCGCGACTCGAAAATAGCGGCTTCAACATCCGAGATAACAAACGTCGAATGTTCCCCAAGCCAATATAAAAGTCGACCATGGCGCCTCGCCGAGACGAAGACGAACGCGCTCGCAGATTCTTGACCCGTAGCCAAGGAAGCACGAAGGCTTACCTTCGCGTTGTTCACGAGTCAACACGCGTGTAAACTGGCCTGTTCTGTATCCTTGGGAAGAGTCAAGAATAAACTTGGGGAGAGGTTTCATTCCGTGCAAGTAAATCTTCATACTGAAAGAAACGCGATTTGTTTTATTCATGCTAATTTCGCTGGCTAGTAATGAACTCAACACCTACGAAAAGGTGTAGGGTTTGAGATGGTATAATATAGAATGTAAAGTTCGCCAAATAATTATTGCTATTTCGTAATGTATATAATTTTTAATCGTACAGTTACATTAAAAAAAACAGAAACATTTCACACTAGAGTTTCAGTTCTCAACGGAAATATCAAATATATTGGCGCGTGGAGACTATTGAGTCTACAATAATATAATAAATGTAGAATTTCCTCGAAGTAGCTGCAGCAATACTCAGAGAATCAATAAAAAAGCGAACGCTCCAATAGAAGGTATCCCAAAAGGCTGTGTAGGATCTAGCTATAAAAAGAACACCTGTTGCATGCGGTTTGATGAGACTGGGCCTTGGAAGTTTTGAGACGACACGTCAGGCAGAATAACGCAACAAATAATCTGTCTATCAAACAGATCTTCCGTTGGCGCCGAGCTGATGTGAAGGATTGTATGAGAATCGCAGCCATTCCTGCTTGATAATGCTTACATTTGTAACCTTTAGCTGCAATAATTGTATACAATTTAATTTTACTTCCGTTTATTTACGAATTATATCAATGCTGAAGGTTAAGCGAAATGGCACCTGGCGTCTTTATAATAAACTTAATATAATTTGTTCCTAAGTACATAAATTCTTTTATCAGGATTAGATTCGAAACCTCTTTCACCGTAGGCAGATGTGTGGCAGACTAGGAAAGGAAGTATTTTTTTACCATGTGTGAAAATTTAAGTACATAGAAAATAGTAGTATATATCGGTACACTGCTGTAAAGTACACATGGTAATAGGCATAAGGAAATAAGGACATATATATGTATATAAGATACGAAACTGAGTGCAGCGTCAGTGACTGCAAACGAAGAACTGCCCAAACGGGATAACACGCCCATGCCGGTCGCCATGTGATGCAAAAATTATCATGAGAAAATTATATAACGTTATAAAG
Source organism: Clitarchus hookeri (assembly GCA_002778355.1). Taxonomy (NCBI): domain Eukaryota; kingdom Metazoa; phylum Arthropoda; class Insecta; order Phasmatodea; family Phasmatidae; genus Clitarchus; species Clitarchus hookeri. The sequence continues at coordinate 17,325 of NQII01008931.1, read as the reverse complement.
TATGTGACTGCGCTTAGACCCCAAATAAAAAGGCACTGCAATTTCTATGCTAGCTATCGTATCAGTGGCTCCGAATGCGGGGCGGGCGGGAAGAAAAATCAAATAATTCAATGTGTAATCGCATTGTTGTCAGTATTATAATGCATAAAAGGAAATGCTCATTGGCTTAAGTAAATAGCACATGTCTCAAATTAAGGTTTACACTCTTTGAACGTGAATAACAGGGAAACTATTAAAGACAATCTGATGGGACTGCTTGTATTTGACGCTACAAGGACCACGTTGGATGTGGGTGAATGTCAATAGGAGAGGCAAATGTTCAAAATGGCTGTCATCTGAAGCAAGACATCATTTACAGCACTGTACAATAGAACGACCAACGGTAGCTACGGTTTCAATAGAACTACACTCACAGGCATCCAGTGTCCGTGGCTTTGGATGTTAAATCTGGAGATGTGGTTGGATATTCAGTACATCCTCGTCGGCCTTTCCACCAACCAACAAATATTTCATCCAGGTGCGACCTTAAGTCTTGATAGTAATGTGGCGGTGCACCANTCGGCCTTTCCACCAACCAACAAATATTTCATCCAGGTGCGACCTTAAGTCTTGATAGTAATGTGGCGGTGCACCACCCTGCTTGAAAAAGCAGTCTTCACCTCGGCAGACAGATTCGGAGAACAGCTAGCACAATGTTTTTCTGCAACATGGTGCGTTAACTCTAATCTCTCTCCATTCCGTCAAATAAGCATGGCCCCACAAATCCTCTGGCAGACATACCGCACCGCACTGTCAACTCAGAATGATTAACTGCTTGATGTAACACGGTTTGGGGATTTTCTTTGGCCCAGAACACATAATTGTCACTGTTGAAAGTTCCATTCAATTTATTGCTTGCCTCAGTGAACCGAACAATAGCATCTGTAAAATCTTATCGTCGTTGCACATGTTCACAGCCCACTCATAATATTCCTTATGACTNTCGGCCTTTCCACCAACCAACAAATATTTCATCCAGGTGCGACCTTAAGTCTTGATAGTAATGTGGCGGTGCACCATCCTGCTTGAAAAAGCAGTCTTCCCCTCGGCAGACAGATTCGGAGAACAGCTAGCACAATGTTTTTCTGCAACATGGTGCGTTAACTCTAATCTCTTTCCATTCCGTCAAAGAAGCATGGCCCCACAAATCCTCTGGCGGACATACCGCACCGCACTGTCAACTCAGGATGATTAACTGCTTGATGTAACACGGTTTGGGGATTTTCTTTGGCCCAGAACACATAGTTGTCACTGTTGAAAGTTCCATTCAATTTATTGCTTGCCTTAGTGGACCGAACAATAGCATCTGTAAAATCTTATCGTCGTTGCACATGTTCACAGCCCACTCATAATATTCCTTATGACTACCTGTGTCTTCTTCAATCATAGCGTGAGGTAATGTGGGAATATAAGGCCTCCACTTTATTTGCCTTAAAATTCGATGGATACTTCATTTTATGACACCTAACTCACAGCGCAGCTTGTCGTACGGACTTCGGCTTCCCAGAGAAAGAGTGAACGTGTGAAACACAGCTCCCACACTTCCTTCGTCCGTTGCCATTCTCTTCCTTCCGCGCCGTTCTTTCGTCACATCACTCACAGTTTCGTCGCTCTCAAACTTTTCACGTAATTGTGTCATTGTTACGCATGACCGTGGTGCAGTATATAATTCTTCCCGTCATCGTATCTGCGCCTCAGGCAAGTTCTCACATTTCCAACAGCAATTTAAAACCCGCCTACTTTGTTTGTTCGAAAGAAAACCTTGTCACTTGCGCCATTTCCTTTGCAGTTGTAGTCATGCCGCTCGTGGCTGCAAACAGAACTGACTATAGCAGAATGGCTACACGTCCTAACATATTCCTAAAGTTGCCCATATAGTGTCAATTAACACGCAGTCCTCCCAGATAGTTTTTAATAATTTCTCTGTTATCAACGTAAAAAGTGTAACATTAATCTGGGACATTCATTACACGAACATGTTCAGTGTAGTTTTTGTTGGCAATTTGATTGAGGTTTACAGAAGCTTCCAGTTTGTGACGTCATTCCAACCTGTTTAAAAAATTAATTACTTTTTTATGCAAGCGACCTATAACTTAAATGTATATGCGTTGATTTTAACAAATGATATTATTTGTTGACAAACGTAAAATAGTAACTGGTACGCATTTATTTTATTGTTTACAAGTCAAGCATTTTGAGATGGAGCAATGTAAGATGTAAAAGGTCTGATTAGAATTAGAATAGGATTAGAAAAAAAAATTGCAAATGCACCACATCTTCGTTACTTGCCACAGTCTTCAGTTAAAGTTATTGAAGCATTGCATGCTAGCATGCTTACTTGGCAAAGAGGTCGGGCCAGGAAGTTATCTGATATGTTTGATAGTTCGAAGTTGAATGGCAAGAACTTTCTCACCCCGTACGTTCCAGAGGAAAGACACACATTGAATGACCGTTTCAGGAACCATAAACAGCCAAAGCTATACATTATCCTCCCACCTTGTAGTAAACAAGGCCCTGGATTTCGATGTGGGTTTGATGGTTCAAATACCCATCACGTTAATTTTAACTGTTAGTGTCGATGGATCTCGTGCAAGATGAACGGGATGGTCAGACAACCCAATAGGAATAAATCTGCATTTAGTTTGTAGAAGCCAATGAGAGCGATGTGATTACGCAAGTCGGTAAACGTTTGGAAGCTCCAGTCCACAACATGACATCACTAGATACAGGTTCCTCAGTATTTAAGTATTTGTGAACTTGATAATAATTTGTAACACGTGTGAATAAATCTGCATCCTTATAACATGCGGCATTTGATTCCTCGGCCTGTCTTATCGACTCATATATCCAGGAACGACGCCGTCCGACCAGGTACTAAAATTACCCTTATTCTGTGTTGAATGTGGGCTGAATATTGTCTTAATGCAAAATTACTGTAATTACTCTCTTCTTCTTGTACAACCACACTAGAAACATTTTGTGTGAAGCACAATTTTTATGACAATAGGTGTAGTATTGAAAAACTATGCTGTACGAAACAATTATATGTATCGTCTTCCTTCAACGACAACGTTAACTCTATATGCGTGCGTATCTATAGTTAAAAGATTTACTTATCATATTTTATAAGCGATACCAGCATAACATTTTGGCATTCTGAAGACACCACTCTGATTTTCCAGAATATCCACGACATAATATAAATAATTAATCCCGAAGAGTTAATCTTATTTCATAGCAGTTGCGCGTTATATCATCTGAACCCTTGCATTTAGTCTGTAAGTTCGAAGGATGCACAAGGGAAATATTTTATTCCGCTAGAATGTTTAGTTAAGGCGCAAGCTGTACCCACAATAAGAGGATAAACTTTCAGTCAAGATTCGCTCACAATTTTTTTTTGTTTTTTTTTGTTTTTGCTGTGAATGAGTAGCTCAAAATAAATTCCTCCCTTTTCAGTTTCAAAAATCGAGAGTGCGCCTTCTTAAGTAAACTCGATACATAATTGGGGTAAACCCTTGCAGTTGACTAAGCGCACCCGTACGTTTAAGAAGCCTCTGTCAACTAACAGTAATAGTGTTTCCTATTCTCGAGAACCGCAGCTGCACACAGTCAAACGAGGAGAAACTATCCTCCTGTCGGCCGAGGTGTAAAATGAGGTCGGTTACGCCGCGTGCACGTATACGAGTAACTGTTTAGGTTTCAGCCCGCCGGCGCGGTTTATAAACAGCGGAAACTCGGGCAAACAGAGCTGCCAGGTGCACGGCAATCCTTCCCACCGGCCAGACACGACACAATTAGTAAACACGCTCCTCCATTCACGCGCTGACCGCTCAAGGAAACATGTTCTCTCTGTGGGCAGCCCCTCTCAGCATAGTCTGTTCACGGTAAAGTGATAACTTTTGAGGCCCTAGTTACTTTTTACTTTCAGTCATTTGTTTATCCTTCAACCACCATTTTTAAATAAACATATCAGTGGAAGTAAATAAACACAGTGTGTTTATCCCGCCACACTCGGAAGTTAACGTCAAAGGCTAAAATAAAATATATTTATTGTGTAATATCCCAAAATAAGAGGGCTCTCATAAGTGCTCACTTTACCGTGAATAGCCTATATCACATTTGTGCTTGCATCTTGGTTGAACGGGATCTACAGGGCTGATGACTCTGCCACCATCTACTTAAGGACATCGGGTTCAGCGGTGAAAATAGTCACAGCTTGGATTATCATGTTGTATTCAAATGAGACCATCACCGAAGTGTACAAATGTCTCTTAAGAGTCCAGGCAGTGTGAAGGGAGGTCTCGAGGTGCAGTTGTCAGACGCATGTCTTGAGTAGGCGGTAGGCGCGAGTAGTACGAGGTGTGTGAGCCTGCCTTGAGTAGGCGGTAGGCGCGAGTAGTACGCGGTGTGTGAGCCTGCCTTGAGTAGGCGGTAGGCGTGAGTAGTACGCGGTGTGTGAGTCTGCCCGTCGCATTCTCGGATACGATTGAAGAACCACAGGCGGGAGTTCGCCGTTCTCGCCTAAAGATCATCAATTTCTAGGCACCCCAGACGGAAGGCTATGCTCGCTGACCAATCAGAAAGCAATTTTGGGCACGCGACTTTAACAAACGAGAATCGGAAATCGGGCNGAAGGCTATGCTCGCTGACCAATCAGAAAGCAATTTTGGGCACGCGACTTTAACAAACGAGAATCGGAAATCGGGCAGAGTTTATGACCACGCGGGAGAAGCTATTTGATTGTTGCAAGAGACCGGAATGTTGTCAGCCATGTTTTGTAGAACCTTAAATAAGAGAAAATAGTTTAATCTAGTACAGTAAATGCCAAATACAGACTGAACAGTTTGTATCGTTTCCCTACAGTGCACTGTATCAAAAAATAAACATTACGAACTTCGGTGGACTGCACTTAGGCTAACCCATCCACATCTCACACAGTGAAATTAGTAGTAAACTTAAACATAATAACCTAACATTTTAAATCTACTTAACATTCAATAATATCGTAGCACTAATTTAAAACTAACTTAAAATAATAACCTGATATTTTAAAACTAACCAAAAATAATATAAAATTTTAAAACGAACCTACAATCATAACATAAACTAACCTAGATTCGTAACTTAACGTTTTAACATACAATAGGTCATTTTTACTTAATTAAACCGGCCTACACAATATAATTGCCCACATATATTGTAACCATTGCAGAGCATATTACGTTTCTTACTAAACTAATGCAATCATAGCTCAATCCCCACTAATAAGTCTTATTTTAAAAATTGAAAAATCACATAATTTTACTAATAAGTTACATTTACAGTTCCTANATCCCCACTAATAAGTCTTATTTTAAAAATTGAAAAATCACATAATTTTACTAATAAGTTACATTTACAGTTCCTAGAATTGTTGTCATCTTCCAGGCAATCCCGAGAGATAATTTATTGAACGAATTGAACTATTCAACATTCTTCTTACTGTGTGCCAATGAATGCTTTGAGGGACTCGTGACATGCTGAATAGCGATTGTGGAGCCTAGTTCTGCAATGCATGTAAACGCGACAGAAATGCACTTAGAAAATGCATGCATGCACGCTTTCAATTGTGAAGCATGTCATATTTTCCAAAACGTCCACTGTGTTCTAAAGCATAGTCTCTCTGTCGTAAGTATTTGCTCTAACTCAGAATAGTGAGAAATGAGGTTGTGCCATCTACTACAAAAGCTAGCTTTTTATAAAACACTGGACATTATTTTATCTGAAATTCTATAAAAAAAAAGAAGGAAATAAAATATAATTATAATACTTACTTGAAAGGTTAGCACAGAAACAGAGGTTACACACAAACTGTCTTCTTTATCAAGAGTAAATAAATATAGGCGATAATCAGCACAACAACGATATGGCGCGAACGAATCCGTGAGNTGTCTTCTTTATCAAGAGTAAATAAATATAGGCGATAATCAGCACAACAACGATATGGCGCGAACGAATCCGTGAGTGAGTGTTTTTGTCCCAGCATTCACCACTAGGCGTCCCGCTTAGCGCAGTCGACTGCGCCGGGGGGCCACGACAAGCGGGCGGTAGAGGTGTTCACGCCTACCCGTGCTTCTGGAGTGTGAGAATATCGATTACAATCGACGGCGTGTAGTCGGGAGCCGTGAGTCACGCCAACGCAAAACTAGCCATCTGAGAATTGCACCCTAGGTACGTTCACAAGACTATTTCGGAGACTTGAGGCAGTCACGAACACTAGCGTAACGTCCGCTACAGACCGCGTTTTTTCACATCATAACTAAACGAAGAGTGAAAGTAGAAACACCACTCAATACGTTGACCTATTTATATGATTGCATTTGTCTAACATAGCAACAAGCGAAAAATAAACCCATTTTTTTTTGGAGGGCAAAACTGCATAAAATTTATTTTGTAAACAATTTCAACAAATATGTGTAAAGTTCCATTTTATTTAAATAGACTTATCGCTAGCTATTAAAATCACTTACCCTTTAATTATTGCGAATATATAAATATTTACTGTCAATACTTTCGTATCTGCAGTGGGCAAAATATTGTATATTCCCTGTAAAATTACTTAAAAAAAATTACATTTATAACATTCACATTATGTAACTTGAAATGTATTAATGCAAGAATGTGAAATGTTTAACCAATCCTAAACATAGTAATAAAGCAAACATAAATTGCCTTAAAATGTACCTACATTTGAACTGACGTGATGCGCACAGGCGGTAGAGTTTTGGCGGGCGGGCGGTTTCACNTGCCTTAAAATGTACCTACATTTGAACTGACGTGATGCGCACAGGCGGTAGAGTTTTGGCGGGCGGGCGGTTTCACCTTACATCCTTCCATCGCGTGGCTGGCGCCTATTCGGGTTGTTACTTCTGCCTTTTAGAGATGCCAGCCACCACCTTTCTTGAGCAAGAACTACTACCGAGTGTAATNATTCGGGTTGTTACTTCTGCCTTTTAGAGATGCCAGCCACCACCTTTCTTGAGCAAGAACTACTACCGAGTGTAATGAATGATATGCTAGTATATTTAATTAAAGAAGCTAAAAATATACCGGAAAGGGTCAGGAAGAATATCATGGANTTTAAACAATTTTAAATAATTTCAAAATTAAAACTATATTGAAGGGCTTGCATTAAACGTTCACTTGGCAGTTGTGCATACAATAGCCGAAATAAATGAATATAGAAATAGACAAATATTTATAAAACAATAAACAAGAATAAATAGACAGTATAGGAGGAAATCCGGAGGGCCAAACGGCTAAGTGGATTAAAACGCGAATTTATACTAATGTCGTGTAGCACACCTGAGTATAGTCTATTCGCGGTTTCTTCCCACTTTTTGAATCAAACCTTTTGAAATATCATCCCATGCATGCCTAGCTTGATTGTTTCATATATATCACGTGTATCACCATCGTTATGTACTTGTGTTAACATAAAAGTAAGCTAGTGTATAGTAAATAAAAAAATTATTTATATTTTTTCTATAAATTATAATGTTTAGTTTTAAAACTAATATAAGTAAAAACAGTTATAAGATACGTGTGTTGGTAATGCCTTGTAAGAAATAGTTATTTTGCAGAATATTATTAAGCTGAGTGCGCCCGAATGCAGCGCGTTGTCAGTTTGGTGCAAATTTCTAGGCTCGGTTACGCTTTGTTTGCACGAGGTGGAGGAATATCCTGGAAGTACAACTTTAGCAGGGTTTGAGAAAAGTTGGAAGTAACCGTGAATGGACCATGCTCGCCGTTACTTGCTTTCTTGGGTTTCCTCGACAAACGCCGCCACAACACGGTTGCAATCAGTTGTCTGCCCTGTGAATCGGCACTTTTCGAGAAAAAAAACTTATGTGCTGTGGGGCCACCTTCCTTCACCTTTCGTGTCTTTGGAACGTGTCCAAATAGCGTTTCGCGACAAGTAGAGGGGCATGAATTTTAAGGGAGCTCTTCGGTTAGGTATTTTTTGCGCGTTGCAGGCCTGCGAGCTGGCGAACCCCGAAGGCAATTCCAGCAGTCATACAGGGTGATCCGTCTTTGCGTACGGGGAATGAATGATCATTTTTTTACGTCGAGTACACACGTCCCTGAGACAAAGTGGCGGCATTACCATTTTATGGCATATTGGGGCAGCGGTGGCGTAGTGTCCAGGGCGTTCGCCTCCCACCACGGTGATCCGGGTTTGATCCCCGGTAGGCTCACTCCCGGATCTTCGCATGTGGGAATCGTGCTGGACGATGCCGCTTGCTGGCGGGCTTTCTCGGGGTACTCCCGTTTCCCCCCGCCCTTGCATTCCAGCGCCGCTCCATTCTAGGGTTTCATTTCTGTCATTCCCGGGGATGACGGTCACCTGCGGGTCCCAGCTGGAAAGACCGTCACTCGGAGGGTGTTGCCTAGCCCTGGGTGCACTCCCCACATGCCATTATTATTATTATATGGCATATTAACAGAGATTGATACATATTAAACGTCCGTACACATCCTTAAAAGGGTGTTGAATGGTCTAAAGTTTTTTTGTACGTTTCGAGTAAATTCAACAGTTTTCTAACACTATATACATATGTATATAAATATACATTATTAAAAAACATAAAATTGGTTAAAAAATAGCTTTTAGGTAATATTTTATTTATAGGATTCTTCCCTTTTCGAACACAGTAAAAACACAGTATTTTTTACGTCTGTTGAAGTGTTCTGTAAAGTCATTCGAACACCTTGAAGTTGTTTCTTTGAATTTCGACACTTGTTTCATGCACGAGTAAGGTTTATCTTCTTCCGGCTGCATTTAATTTGTATTTTTTTTTCTTAAAACTGAAAATGACACCACAGACGAACACAATGAAATTTCGTGAAATTTCTTCGCGGTATTCTAATGACTCAACTATTAATTTTAACTGCAACAAAAACATGTTCATTACTTGGAGTTTCAAAAATGTTATAGGAGAACATACCTAAATGTAAAGTTCTAATGATCGTANAAAAACATGTTCATTACTTGGAGTTTCAAAAATGTTATAGGAGAACATACCTAAATGTAAAGTTCTAATGATCGTAATTGCTTTGCCCTTTTTCGAGCTTTCTTCATTGAACTTCTTGTTGTAATGTAACAAAAATATAAAATATACTGAAGATTTTTGTAGCCAAGTAGGCACCACCCAAGAAATTTTAACGCATTTTTTAATAAAATGCTTTTCTCTGAAGATTTTCACAACGTTTGTCTGCCTAGGTTGACGATGAAATTTTAAGGTATGAATTATTGTTGGGAAAATTTTGTGAACTGAACAACTTTGGTCATTTTAAGTGCCAAAGGTCACGAAACAATGGCGGAGTCACATTCTACCCACAACGCCGCTGTACTGCCGTACACGCAAAAGCTTTTTGGCCCTGCGAGTTGGGAAGTAAGTAAAGTTATAGCTTAGGTTCCTGGTACGACGTATTATACATCCACGAGTTATTACCGTAGTTCGGAAATACGATCCTTATACAGACAGGACCCAGCTTGTGCGGTGAGTAACTGTTTGATGGTTTTAAAATGCGCGTCTTCGCGAAGGCTACCTACCGGTATATATCACGGTAGAAAATATGTTATCCGCACAGAAGGGTAGAAACCAAAAATTCCTTTACCTATCAAACCAAGTTGCTATAAAACGAAATATAGGAATAGTCCATACGCATTGAAAAGTTTACGAAATGGACAACGGACTATACAAATCAGTCCCAGGGAACAAAAAGGTCATTAATAAGCAAAATATAATTTGGGAGGAAATNTGGACAACGGACTATACAAATCAGTCCCAGGGAACAAAAAGGTCATTAATAAGCAAAATATAATTTGGGAGGAAATTAATACAAATACACACTTTGTCAACACCCAACTGGCCATGCGCAGTCATGTTATTAAATTTTTATCACTGCATGTTTAAGAGAACGCTCTACGAATTTTACCTATGCTGTATCAAAAGTAGTTTGTTCGAGTNAATTTTTATCACTGCATGTTTAAGAGAACGCTCTACGAATTTTACCTATGCTGTATCAAAAGTAGTTTGTTCGAGTATACATATCAATTTGTTGTCACAATAAAACCCCTAGCTGCTCGAAAGAATTTATATATAAAACTATTTAATTACTACTTGAGAAAAATTTACCTACAAAACAACTTAATAGTTTATCGAGTATCTGTAAATGTTATTTTCATTAATATTTTGTTATTCAACAGTGTTTAAACGCAGACATAACGGAAAACAAAGGAACAGAAAGAACGTATCTAAAAGTTTGATTTGCATTGCGATAAATTAATTCCAATATGAACGCTGCGAGTAACCAACATCATACAATGCGGCCATTCCGTCCCCTAAAAACACACGTTGCGGGACATCATTAGCTCATGCGTATCTGATCCGTGTACTCACTTTCTCCTTTTGATAATGCAGATTTCAGCACCTACACATTATCTTTTCCGAAAACCCCGCAGGAAGAGAATGAATGGCTCCATATCAAGATATTGTCAAAGCCGTTCCTTTGTACCTCCACATCCAAGCCACCGCTAAAGGAAGTACTCATCAACGCAGCTCCTTACAACAAAGAAAATGCGAATAGGCGCAAGCTTGCAGAAANCCACCGCTAAAGGAAGTACTCATCAACGCAGCTCCTTACAACAAAGAAAATGCGAATAGGCGCAAGCTTGCAGAAATTAAAATTTTTTTATGTCTCCTTCTATCTTCAACATAAACCATCCAGTGAGAGTAATCAAATCAATGATTCCCCTTGCAATAATGGATTACAAAATAAAATAAAAATTTATGTGCGGTATCTTATCACATTCACTTTTGGTCTTACTTCTTGATCTTTGACAAAATGACAAGGTTCTCACATCCCCAGTTCCTATCATCGTACCGATTCACTAGTCCTGTTGTATTGAATGCCGCCTCGTCAAAGTAGAGTAACTTATCCGTAAACGTCAGAAAATCGGCTAACTTATCTACAAAACTTGCTACAGAATTCCTACTTCCTCACTTTCTCCGCGAGTTTCAGAAGTTGCGAGATCTGTGCCCTACAGAGCGAAGGCTGAATTCGTTTCCGGATAGTTTTCCAAACAGTTACTCTCCGAATGTTTTATTCCCACCTGCCAAACGCTACAGATATTTTCCGGTTGCGAACAAACCACTGCTTAATTTTTTCGGTCCCATCTTCGTTCAAGAGATGGTTTGCCGGTGCTTTCGTGTTTACAGAATGACCGGCAACAAAACACTCATACCAATCACCAATTTATGGATTGCGTGGAAGAGATGTTGTATACTTCCGTCGATATTCTCACTCCTCTAGTAACGCAGTCAATCTCGTGAAACTTTGAATACACAAAACTATTTCNTATAGTAACGCAGTCAATCTCGTGAAACTTTGAATACACAAAACTATTTCTCCGGCCAGTCACTAATTTGACTTACTGCTGATCACAACACTACCTAGCGGCAAATCCGTGCAGTACAACACACACACAGAATTATTAAAGTTCTTTGCTTATATAATCTTTGATTTAAATGTTACTTGAACAATCTACATGTNAACACACACACAGAATTATTAAAGTTCTTTGCTTATATAATCTTTGATTTAAATGTTACTTGAACAATCTACATGTATTAATATATTCTGATAGGAAAGAGCATTTACACACACAGTGTTGTTACGCTTTGTGTAACATTGTTTTGTCACCAAAATATGGTTATTGAGTATTTACTTCAAGTGGTATTATTTGATTATAATATTAGTTTCCCATTGCGGTACAAATGTAGATGGATAAACACTTGGCTTGTTGTGGGATGATTACAAAAATTTTTAAATAGATATTAAATCATCTTCAAGAAAACTTGAAATTGGATAATATTGGCCTACGTCCTTCTGATGCGTCTATAGAGGAGAGGGGGTGGGGTGGAGAGGAGGAGAGTAAAATAATCGGTACTGGGTTCTGTGTAAAATGTTGATGGCTTAGTGTCGGACCTTAGATTATTTTTTGTTTCATGTTGTACTTAAATAAAATTTCGTAAGTCTCAGGAGATAAATACTTTCCTCAAACATGACATTCTTATACTTTTGAATAAACACACATAGGTCGGGGAATTCAGAAATATCGCGCATTTGACCATGTTCACAATACAAGTGATGTTATTTACTTGACTTTCAAAAACTGTATATTTTTGCAATGCGATATATTTTCAGCTTGTATACTAAGACACATGCTTTGTCTCTGTCTCTCTTTCTCTGAGCCCCTCTCTCACTTGCACCACGCCACTGCACTTATGAAAGGGCTGAGAGCTGGTTGGCCGACAGCGGTTTTCCCCTGCGACTTGAACCAAGTAATCCACGACGAGAGGCGACGCAAGCCTTCGCTGCGAGGTACGTGCGGTATGTCACGAGCGCTTGTAAAGTAGATTATCCGCCGATCACTACAGCTGCTCGTTCGGCAGGTATTCAGGCGGAAAGCGCTGCGCGGGCAATGCCAACACACGCGCTTACGCTTCTTGCTTTGGACTTGTGGTTTCACGTCCACGGACATGTGTTGTTGCATTCAGCTGACCACGTTTACAACGTTCAAGTTTTAGGCGTTCGAGTCACGTGGCTGCTCACGTGATG
>NQII01008930.1:3837-65458 GCA_002778355.1 Clitarchus hookeri | reverse complement strand
TACACGATATTAGGCAGGCGTACCAGTTTTTTTGGCTCTTCAGTGTATGTCTACAAATTAAAACATCACGCTTGCAATACAAAGTTAACACATAAAACCAAATAATATAGAGAATAATACCAGACACTTCATATACTTACGCATTGTAAACGACGCCGACGTGTAGTATCAAATTACTTACTTTTAATATGATTTATAACTCAAATATTTAGGTCAACGCCCTTCTCTGTTGTGTAGATGTTCTTCAAGAAAATATACATACTGAATTGTGCATCACGAAATTTTTAATTGNTTGTGTAGATGTTCTTCAAGAAAATATACATACTGAATTGTGCATCACGAAATTTTTAATTGTGATAATCTCTCTAAACATATAATAAGCTTATTTAATATTGGAAAACAATCTTCAATAATGTCTAGGTAACAACTACAAAGAAACGTGACGGCACTGGAGATTAATAAAAAAAAAAAAAGTTATAATTTTACACAGTTTTATTAAGCATGTTTAGTGCTGAGTTGTGTTACTCAACACAAATCCCACATAAGAGTGTTCATGTTGGAATGTAAAATCCTTGTGGTTCGAATTAACTTCGCCAGCGTGTTATTTCCGTATATTTTTATTTCACTTTTTGTATAGTTCTTGCCGAAACTGGCACGAATTTCTGAGTAAAATGATCTTAAATCTCACTCTGATATTAAGTGTTTATGTATTCTCAGTCATGCTGAAGTGTGAGTTGATATCTTTATGCAACATAGTCAGCCTGTACAGGATTCTGTGCTTTAGAAATCAGACGTTTTACTTATCATTACCGCTAGTTAATATTATCATATTACCTTCTGATCACGAAAACAAAGAAACCCGATTACGGTAAATATGCGAAGTAATGTACCTACTTTCTGGGGATGTGAATTTTCGCTACATTACTGTAGTTGTTTGAGTAATAATTGAGCTACACCCGGAAAGCCAAAAAACATTTTCATAAATGCTTTCCCATTTATTTAGGATATTGTCTGAAGTAAACACCAACATAATTAATGACATAAACGTATTTTGACTTAATAGAGTAAAAAAAACTATAAAAACATAAAAACGATGAAAAGAGAAAAAAGAAAAGAAGTTAAGTGTCTTAGGTTCACTACAAAATAAATAGGAATAATAACAATAATGTGATGTTAACATGCGGCATTCCTTTTTTTAATTCACTTTCTTGAGCTATCGCAGATTAAGAAACTGCATTTTAGTTAACTACGGGATATATTACAGTTTANTTTTTAATTCACTTTCTTGAGCTATCGCAGATTAAGAAACTGCATTTTAGTTAACTACGGGATATATTACAGTTTACGCAACACGTTTATGGACAAATATTCAACATATTAAGTCATCACTAAAACTGTGGATGTGAAATATTTTTCAAAATTAGGCTGCGCTTTCATTATTTTGGTGAAAATTAAAGAGTAAGGAAAAAAGAAAGAGCACTATTTTCCAGAAATATGTGATTGCAACGAAACACTCCACTTAGTCCACCACTTACACCGTAGCTTATATCTCCCATGATTTTTAAGTAAAATTTTGCATGTTTTAACCAAAATTTCCTCTAACTGACAGAAAAACACATATTTGAAACAACGTACGTGAAAGGTAAACAAGCAATCGAGCACTGTATATAGCACGATACGCCGCTATCAGTTGTCGGCCAGAACACGTCTCCGTGTGAAGTATTCTTCTCTACTGTATTTGCTGGCACTACTGTTCCAACTTTGTTGCCAACTTAACTGAAAGCATACCAGTCCGTATTTTCATTAATGTAATGCAGTTAGGTGCACGGAAGTTTTGAAATGTTAATTTTAAAAATGATTAATTAACTGAGAACCAGATGTACTAAATGTTATGACCACTCTAACTCTCCATTATATCCACGGTTTAACATCCCGGGTAAATCACATAAAACCTTCACCGTAAATATTTTGCAAATTAAAGGTTTTATTGATGTCCCGGTTTCACAGAAGTGAAGGTTATACAAGGTCTCATAATTGCAGCACAGACACAGATTATAAGAATTATTATTAGAATGTGAATTTCTTGAGCAGAGTAATTTTTTTAAATGAAAAAATAGCTATTTACATTAAGGAAATTAAACTAGAAGATATTAGAAGGTCAATTTTTATTTGCAGGATTCTAGTGCATGTAGTTTACATGCTATCGTAATATGACAATTTTAAATACCTACAGTTGTCTGCTCCATTTAACTGCTTAGTTACTTGACTACTGTGATCGTATGTGTGTGTAGGTTCGGTTTCCTTTAGACTGATTGCATTAGGACCTACTTATCTGTACTTTGTAATAGATACTACTATATATAAATAGGACGTGCTGGAAAATGGTATTTATTAATGCTGAAAAAGCCGACATGCTCATGGTGTATGGCGAATGTAGGAAGAACGTTCTTCGTTCTTGTAATGTGTGCACTAAACAATATCCCAATAGAAGTAATCTATCTCGAAAATTATTTGCGAAGCTCTTTAACCAATTACAAGAAGCTTGTGGTGCAAGTTTTAGATGATTCATCCTGTGTAGCTACAATTTTGGCAGGTGAATTCTTACCAGAAATGAGGTAGAAAATACATTAACGTTTGTGAAAAATGCAGCAACACCATGAAGGATACATGTGATTGAAATGAACTTTATACCACAGATTATATTCACGACAATACACAATTGATTAGGATTACAGAACTGTACATGATCTTTGTCCTTGAGATTCAGTATGGTGCGAAGCCTCCATGTGCTGCAATCAGAACCCTAAACGTTGTGGTATGGAATAAAAGAGGACCGGATATGTTCCTGGGGAATCTCCCTCCGTGCAGTATGTATGCGAGTCCACAACGCATCAACAGGAGTTGCTGGAGTTCCGTTACGAACAAGTCGCTGGCTAGCCATATCCCAGACATGTTCGATGGGCGACATGTTAGGCAAATGTGAAGGCCAGGGAATCAGTGGTACTGGTCGTTCAGTGAACAAGGCTTGCATTCCTCGCCACATGCGGCCGGACATTGCACTGCTGAAATATGGCATGTGGAGTAGCCTGAAGGAGGAGCAGTACTACCTCGTGCTCTAGAACCTCCCTGATGTATGGGTTGCTTTTCAGATTACCCTCAATACGTAGGGGTCGAGAGTGCATGTTTTATCCAATGGTGCCCCAAACTATCACACTTGGCGTTTGTCCANACCCTCAATACGTAGGGGTCGAGAGTGCATGTTTTATCCAATGGTGCCCCAAACTATCACACTTGGCGTTTGTCCACTATGCTGCTCCACAATGCAGGCTGTCAGAATACGGTTACCACGGTGGCGCCTAAAACGTATGCGGCCATCACTGTAGGACAGGTTGATGCGGAACTCGTCTTAAAACACTATATTTTGCCACTCAGCGCGCCAGCGACGGCAATCACGTGACCATTGCAGTCTGAGGCATTTGTGATTTCCGTACAATGGAAGCCGACGCAATTGTATGTCTGCCACCAGTCCAGCCTGCAGCAGACGGCATCGAACCATCGACGCAGACAGGTCCACACCCGTTTCAGTGCTCTAGTGTCGAGCCAACACTGTAGACAAGGCTGTACGGTCTGTTGCGGCCATATGGACAATATGGCGGTCATCCGGTGCTGTGGTCACATAGCGTGGTCCGGTACCCTCTCGTCGCTGCGTACGACTCTCTTCTATCCACTGGTGCCACACACACATCACTATCGTAGCAGCATGCCCTGTACGAGCCGAAATGTCATGGTATGACAAACCTGTTTCCCGGAGACCGATCATTCTGCCGCGTTAGAACTCACTTACATGCTGATATGGCGCCCTTTGACGTCTACGAGGCATACTGGCACTTGCTTTCATTTAGTTTGATGAATCTTCACTGACTGGGCTTGGCGTAACAAGGACCTTTCTGGTCACACAAGAAAAGGGCGCTACTGGACCTACGTGTAAACCATCTCTCTGCAATCGTAATCAAAAACGGTTGGTACACTGTTCTTCACATCCACCGACTTCAGATTCATTTGGGCGATTCTTTCTGGGTTTTGCGATTTCCACAAACAATAGTGTACAATGCGACCCATAGCCTAGCTCAGTTATTGAGGTTGATATCCACCCTGAATAAACAAATTTATGGATTTGATTATTTCAAAATATATAAAATATGCGAAAATCAATTAAAACTCGCGGGACAGTGTTTTATGTTACCACGGTTTTGAACTTAGAAACTGATTATTATTAATGCACCCCATTGAATGAAAATGATAAGGGTGTCCACCCTCTTAATGCAATACATTCTCTTTCTGCCATCCCGTTTTATGGAAAATTGATGCCTGTTTATTGAGCAGTCCGACATAATAAACAAAAGCGGCCCTTTTCGTGCAACCGCTCAGGATCTAGTTTTCGTTAAAATGTTAAAAAAAATTTAGGCGGCATCGATAAAATGCGTTCGATATAGATATTACCAATACTTCCTGCGGGGAATCGCACACTGGTTATCACCAGGAAACATTAGGCATGGATGCGAAATGAAGCAGAGAGACAGAAATCCCTAAAGGGTGCTCCATTGGAGTGGAGCTAGCATATCAGTTATGCTCTAATCTGTGCCGTAAATTTTGGAAATTACTGAAAATAAAACAGATACAAATTGAGCAAATGCGTTTACCAGGGCANAAGGACCTTTCTGGTCACACAAGAAAAGGGCGCTACTGGACCTACGTGTAAACCATCTCTCTGCAATCGTAATCAATAACGGTTGGTACACTGTTCTTCACATCCACCGACTTCAGATTCATTTGGGCGATTCTTTCTGGGTTTTGCGATTTCCACAAACAATAGTGTACAATGCGACCCATAGCCTAGCTCAGTTATTGAGGTTGATATCCACCCTGAATAAACAAATTTATGGATTTGATTATTTCAAAATATATAAAATATGCGAAAATCAATTAAAACTCGCGGGACAGTGTTTTATGTTACCACGGTTTTGAACTTAGAAACTGATTATTATTAATGCACCCCATTGAATGAAAATGATAAGGGTGTCCACCCTCTTAATGCAATACATTCTCTTTCTGCCATCCCGTTTTATGGAAAATTGATGCCTGTTTATTGAGCAGTCCGACATAATAAACAAAAGCGGCCCTTTTCGTGCAACCGCTCAGGATCTAGTTTTCGTTAAAATGTTAAAAAAAATTTAGGCGGCATCGATAAAATGCTTTCGATATAGATATTACCAATACTTCCTGCGGGGAATCGCACACTGGTTATCACCAGGAAACATTAGGCATGGATGCGAAATGAAGCAGAGAGACAGAAATCCCTAAAGGGTGCTCCATTGGAGTGGAGCTAGCATATCAGTTATGCTGTAATCTGTGCCGTAAATTTTGGAAATTACTGAAAATAAAACAGATACAAATTGAGCAAATGCGTTTACCAGGGCANCTAATCTGTGCCGTAAATTTTGGAAATTACTGAAAATAAAACAGATACAAATTGAGCAAATGCGTTTACCAGGGCAAATAAATTTAATAACATAAAAACCCTTATTACGTTTGATACATTCATAATGTAATCAATGTCGCTCTTAAATCACTTATTTCATTACAGCAACAATATATAATTAAAATTTTAATGAATACTGTACTCCCATATATTTCTCTCATATACCCCACCTGGTCGCTTGTGGGGAGGCGACTATGTAAAGAGCAGCCTGTCATAGCTCCCCACACATGCTGTTATAAACAGAAAATGAAAAGGACAGTTCACTTAAAAACCACACATTAAAATACATTTAGGGGATAATACTGAAAGTAACTTGATACATGAAGGAAGATAGTTCTCCCAGACACGGGCAACGCTACCTTCGAAGACTGATCACTAATAAAATTTTATATTTAAAAAATCACACAGGCCCCTGAAAAAACGGAATTGTTAAAACGCTGTTAGCCCATTATTAAATAAAATGAGAGTATAATGTGAATCACGAGTTTTGGTGTGCCTGGACATAAAATATCTCCAAAACTTCATTTTAAAACCTGCCCACTAAATCAAGATACCTTAGCACATGCCGAAGGCGGAGACTCTCAGCTTGAACATAAACATTTTACTAGGCACACAAGACAAAATTTAACACACATGCTGTCCACAAAAGAAAAACTGCCGTGAAGCATCTTAAGTTACGTGAAACAGGGTTGTGATTGGAAGACCGAAACACAGTTTGGAATAACACTCTAACGACTTCTCCAGTCCAGCCCATCACAGGAAGCAGACATACACATTGTACAAACAAAGTTTACACATGGAAGACACACTAGTGTAGATGTGTTACCTTTAAAGTGTAAAAGTAAGTTATTTTATTAAACAACCAGGACTTACATATAATAATGGTTTCAATTTATGAAATTANTTTAAAGTGTAAAAGTAAGTTATTTTATTAAACAACCAGGACTTACATATAATAATGGTTTCAATTTATGAAATTATGACATGAAATAACAGTTTTACACATTATCTAGTTATTTCATGAAATAGTCATTTATTTTGTAAACTAACTTATNCTGAATTTTCTTTGCTATAAACCTCACGGAGCCCGAGACCTTTCCAACGAATGCAAAACCGTGGGAATCGGTTCGTACGTTCTGGAGTTATAGCGTCAGGAAGGAAAACCCGACTTATTTTTATATAGTAGATGACATGAAATAACAGTTTTACACATTATCTAGTTATTTCATGAAATAGTCATTTATTTTGTAAACTAACTTATATCAGATTGTTTGACTGTGAAAAACAACTATGCGTCTATACATGAACTGAATACAGTTTTCATGTTGTAGGACAACATGAAATATTGTTAACATACATAAATACAAGATTTTCTGTTATGGAGACACTTTGAAATTAGGTTTTTAAATTTTTGTTGCAACAAGAATTTCTAGAATGGCACGTGGANTGTTGCAACAAGAATTTCTAGAATGGCACGTGGAATTGTATAGAAATTAGTTTTCAAACAAGCACATTTCTTGTTTTGATGCTGTTATTTGCATGAACATTTCTTGAATCCTTGACCACAGACCGGAGCGCACTCTTAATATTCGACATTTTTTTTCGGTTGTAGTTAATTTTCAACTAACATTGAACTGGACTCGAGAATAGAATTATTTTATGCGGCCGTTTCTTGTTCCCAAACAAAAATATTCTTGTTTAGTTTCTTTAATGACAACAGCTAAAAAAAATCTGCTATAACGTCTTCCTCTGTCAACTTCAGGTACTGTAATATGGGCTGTAACTCCTGCGGACGCTTTAGAACTGTTTTCTTACACACCATGCATACTTAGTAAAGACTCAAACATTTCATAAATTTTTCTTCTTTATNCGCTTTAGAACTGTTTTCTTACACACCATGCATACTTAGTAAAGACTCAAACATTTCATAAATTTTTCTTCTTTATTTACATCACCCTCATTCTTGAAGTCACCATCCAAGTCAACACAGTAACTGATAACCAAGCATACGCAAAGGCTGTTCAAATTTTTAGAAAGAATTAATATTGCATACTTAAACGAAGTAACTAAGCTACCGGAGCAAAGCAAGAAGGTTATGAACTGACTGGAATAAAATTATGACACCGGTCGTGAATACTACGCAAACCGGATGAGTCACGTATGTTCAAGTTCGTCTAAATAACAGCTTGACGCTTTAACCGTGTGAATTTTTCGTTATTCCATGAAATTACTATAGGTGCAGCGTAGAATATACTTTTACTCTAAATTTTAACTTACCAAAACCGTTATTTCCTGAAATAATAATTTATTTGACACTTTAGCAGNATATACTTTTACTCTAAATTTTAACTTACCAAAACCGTTATTTCCTGAAATAATAATTTATTTGACACTTTAGCAGTGACAAATTCAGAACAAAAACCGTACAGAGCTTGAAGAATCTTGAAGGTCAATTAACAATTATTTTTATGACA
The DNA here is from genome assembly GCA_002778355.1 of Clitarchus hookeri. Classification (NCBI taxonomy): domain Eukaryota; kingdom Metazoa; phylum Arthropoda; class Insecta; order Phasmatodea; family Phasmatidae; genus Clitarchus; species Clitarchus hookeri. The sequence goes on along the minus strand of NQII01008930.1, from coordinate 57,445 downwards.
GGCGTCGGACAATCTAACATTTTTACGCAATATTCCAAAGCTTCAAATAACAATCGCCATCGCANATTTTTATGACAGGCGTCGGACAATCTAACATTTTTACGCAATATTCCAAAGCTTCAAATAACAATCGCCATCGCAGTAACTCAAAATAGTCACAAAGCAACAGCAGAGATAACACTTCCCAGGGGACAATGCATTAGTGGCGCATCTCTAGCTCCTGCAGGTTTTGCATATTCATGGACAAGAGGGCTTGGACGGGTGCAGCCGGGCAGCATCAGAGGGAAACGGAACAAAGCGTGTAATTGAGAAAAGAGATTTGGGCGGCTCTTAACATTGTGGTCTTGAGAGCCAATAAGGGTGAAGTGAGGTGAGTATACAGCAGCGCCGAAATGAAAGGGCGGGGGATAATGGAGATCCCCGAGAAAACCTGCTGACCAGCGGCATCGTCCAGCACGATTCCCACTTGCAAAAATCCGGAGTTAACCGGCCGGGGATTGAACCCGGTTCGCCTTGGTGGGAGGCGATCAGTCTAACAGCTCAGCGACCGTGGCCCCTTAATCACTTTTTAGGCATTGAGCTGTTAGGCCCTACACCATTAGGCGCTATGGCATTAGGCATTACGCCGTCAGGCATTACGCCATTAGGCACTACGCCATTTTGAATACCGTTAGGCACTACGCCATTAAATAAAATGCGAATTGATACCTAGAGAATTGTGTGAATTCAATTTAGATTTAAAAGGGCACCACAGTCTGTGTATTATTAAATAGACTCTTTGGATATCTCGTTAAATAATTTGGTACTAGAGGCAGAAACAGCAATCGTAAAAATTATAGGCGCATGCTGTTGCCATAGTCCATACAGTGATACAAAGTAGTACCAGCAGAACCCGCAGGGTTTCACTTCAGTTCAGTATAACTGGTTGGTAATGAAAATAGTACCATCAAGAGTAGCATGATGTTGCTACATTGGACCAACTTTTGTGCTCGCCAGCTTTGAGTAAATGTGACATGAGAGAACTAAACAGCTGTGTCTAATGTTTCTATAAAAATTATCAACAAATACAAAATTAATTTAAAATTTCTCAAAGCTCTTACCCGTAGATTCCGGCATGGCCATTAAAGCACCCGCTGAAAAGAGTAAAAAATTAAAAAAAAACAGGGAAGTATTACAAAGAAATAAAAATGTGTTCCATTTTACATTTAAATGTGTATTTATATTTTTTAAGTCATAAATACACTTACTTCTCAAAAGGTTAAATAATTCAATTGAAATNCATTTAAATGTGTATTTATATTTTTTAAGTCATAAATACACTTACTTCTCAAAAGGTTAAATAATTCAATTGAAATGATAAAAAAAAGGTTTGAAATTAAGGACAGCTTAGAATTTTAAAACTGCCTGCAAAATATTGAAGAAATAAAACTTGTGTTTTTGGATGGCAGTTTTGATACTTAATTGCTTTTGAGAACTACAAAAAATTACTTAAACATTTTATTCAAATGCAATGGAATTTGAAATGTCTTTTATAATATACAAATGAAAGAGAGGGCTTAAATTGTAAAATGATAAAGGATTTAGAATTTTCTGATTATTAAGACTTAAATTGTGAAATAATGGCATGCCGTCTACGGGCGTTGCTGAAAAAAGTAGAGAAAATCTAAGTCAAGGTCCTTAGGATATGGACAATCTGGAAGCTAAGGTACAGTTGCAAGACAGAGGGAGCGAAGTGCCATCCGTCATCTGGGATTTCGTTGCAACACGGTCACCTGACTGTACAAAATTCCTCGTTTTCCCCTCAAAATGACATGCTTGGTTTTCGGAAATGCTTATTTCGACCCCGGAATTTTTCTTTCACCCATTAGCCGAACAATCCGAAATTTCTCACAAATGCGTCAAAAACAAGAAGTTACTGATAACTAATGAACCTACTTTCCTCTACATGGGTGCAAATAAATTTTAGTGAAGTTAAAAAACGCTTATATGGTAGGTAGGCGTTGACGTCTCATTGACAACAATATCAGTAGAGATGAAATCAGAAATATGTGAAATCGTACCAAGACAATTAAAATACACGAGTGACTTACCCGGGATTAGAATCCAGACAAATTCGTAAAATTAAGCTAACTTGCAATCAACTGCATCACTGAGGAAGGATTCGGATTATCAACTTCGGATGTAATCACTCTAATGTTTTTAATGATACGGTTCACTAATTTGAAACATGTATACGGCCAACCTTTTTAAAATAAGTATCTGAGCTACTAAAAAAANTAATGATACGGTTCACTAATTTGAAACATGTATACGGCCAACCTTTTTAAAATAAGTATCTGAGCTACTAAAAAAACATACGTTTACATGGCCTACCACAACACTACTTGTGTGAAAAATTTGGTGGAAATTGGTTTATTGGTACCCGAGATAAAGCATAAACCCCTTATTTTTTAATTGGCGCTATCTTACAAAATTGCATAAAAATTGTTTCTTTATACTGTGCGTCTAATAGATACTGTCAGCATAAAAAGTTTGGTTGAATTTGGTTAAATTGTTAATCACACATGCCAAACAAATGAAAATATTTATATGACCACCATTATGAAAATCAGTGTCTGACCCTTTTAAAATCATGTAACTTTACATGGCCTTCTGTAGGNATTTATATGACCACCATTATGAAAATCAGTGTCTGACCCTTTTAAAATCATGTAACTTTACATGGCCTTCTGTAGGCGTGACAAATTTTAATGAAATTAGTTGAATTATTTCGGAAATATGACAATATGCTCATTTTACTCACCTGAAACTACTTTGCAAAAACTCCAGCACAAGGGGATCTCTGTATGCATAAATGATTATTGTAATTAATACTGTTTGAATACAAACTTTGGTTGAATTCTGTTGAAAGGTGTCATAGATATAACGAATTAATCTAAATTATTTCTAAAAATCCTGTTGAAACATGCCTGCCGCACATAACACATACCCTACTGTAAATATACTTGCATACAATTTTGGTAAGAATCGGTTTATTGATCCTCAAGATATGCCACGAAACCTCCATTGTTCATGTGACGATCTTCATAAATAGAGGACAACAAGTTTATGTAATAGCACATTTCATGATTTTCATAGGTACAATATACAAAGTAAAATTTAAATCTGTTAAATAGTTTAGTAGATAAAGCACACTAAGCTAAAATGTTTGTATAGGCGCAATTCAGAAAATCAGAGACTTACACACATAAAACTTATAAATTAATATGGCCTACCACAGTACTACTTCTTCGCCAAATTTGAAAGAAATCGGGTGATTGTTTCCCGAGATACAGCATAAAACCTTTATTATTTCATGGGGTGCTATCTTCCAAAATGGCATATTAATAAGGATTTGGATATAAAATTTTGATAGATATTGCTCTCAGAGTACAAATATACTTTGAATTTTTTTTTTTTTGCAATTTCATAGATAGAAAATTTTGAGCTAAAATGTTTATATAACTACCATTTAGAAAATATGTGTCTCTAACACTCTCAAAGTTTATCAGTTTACATGGCCTGCCATAGTTCTACTTGTTTGCTATATTTGGTATAAAAAGGTAGTTTTTCGGACATTTCATGTAATTATAATCTTCCGCATGACACTATTTTACAAAATGGCTGACAAAAGAAATTTTTTGTGTACACAATTGATGGATGTTATATATACAGACAACATAGAAAGTTTCATTGGTATTAATTACATGCTTTGGACTATTTATCGTATAAAACTATATATACACCATTTTTAAAATAAGTGCCTGATATACTTGAAACATGTCAGTACACATTACCTACTGCAGCACTACTTGTTTGCCATATTTGGTAGGAATCGGTCATTTGTTTCCCGAGATATAACAAAAAAATCATTTATTCTTGTGGCCCTAGCTTACAAAATGGAGGACAATAGAATCTTTGTTTAACATATTTGATGCTTGTTATATATATTCCCAGCATACAAAGTTAAGTTAGAATTGATTAAACATTTCGAAAATATTGCTTACTATGCCAAAATAGCTAAATTGCCGCCAGTTTGAAGATAAGTGCCAAATTTGGTAGTAATTCGGCAATTTTTTCCCGAGATATTACAGAACAATTATATTGATTCATACTGTGCCATCTTACAAAATGGGCAATAAAAGTAGTTGTTTTTTGGCTTACACGATGCTTGTAATACACTGGAGAGCCAAAAAAACTGGTATAGGTATGCTTATGCAAATAACTGAGTTATGAAACCAATCAGAGTAACGCGATGAGATCGGCAGCGCCTATATAGGACAACAAGCGTCTGGCAAAGTTGCTAGATCGGTTACTGCTGCAATGGCAGGTTATCAAAATTTCATTGAGATAGAACGTGGTGTTATAGTCGGCGCACGAGAGATGGGACAAAGCATCTCCGAGGTAGCGATACGATTTGGATTTTCGCGTACGACCATTTTACGAGTGTACCGTGAATATCGGAAATCCGGTAAAACATCAAATCTTCGACATCGCTGCGGCCGGAAAAAGATCGTGAACGTACGGGACAAACGACGACTGATAAGAATTATTAAACGTGACAGACGTGCAACTCTTTCTCATATTGGCGCAGATTTCAATGCTGTGGCATCAAAAAGTGGTGGCGTGCGAACTATTCAACGGACCATAATTGATATGGGCTTTCGGAGCCGAAGGCCCACTCGTGTACTGTTGTTNGTGGCGTGCGAACTATTCAACGGACCATAATTGATATGGGCTTTCGGAGCCGAAGGCCCACTCGTGTACTGTTGTTGATTGCACGACACAAAGCTTAACACCTCGCCTGGGCGCGCCAACACTGCCATTGGACTGTTAATGACTGGAAACACGTTGCCTGGTCTGACGAGTCTCGTATCCAATTGTATCGGACGGATGGACGTGTACGGGTATGGAGACATCCACATGAATCCATGGACCCTATATGTCAACAAGGGACTGTTCAAGCTGGTGGATGCTCTGTGATGGCATGGGGCGTGTGCAGTTAGCGTGAAATGGGACCTCTGATACGTCTAGATACGAGTCTGACAGGTGACAGAAGCTTAAGCATCCTGTCCGATCACCTGCACCCATTCATGTCCATTGTGCATTCCGACGGACGTGGACAATTCCAGCAGGACAATGCGACACCTCACACGTCAAAAGTTGATACCGAGTGGCTCCAGGAACACGCTTCTGACTTTAGACACTTCCATTGGCCACCTAAATCACCAGCCATGACAATTATTGAGCATATCTGGGATGTCTNTGACAATTATTGAGAATATCTGGGATGTCTTGCAACGTGCTGTTCAGAAGTGTTCTCCACCGCCTCGCACTCCTATGGATTTGTGGACTGCCCTGCAGGATTGATGATGTGAATTTCGTCCTGCATACCTTCAGATATTAGTCGAGTCCATTCCACGTCGTCTTGCGGCACTTCTGCGTGCTCACAGGGGCCGTGCACGATATTAGGCAGGTGTACCAGTTTTTTTGGCTCTTCAGTGTATACACTGCCAGTGTGCGAAAGTTTGTCAAAATTGGTCTAACGGTAAAGTAGTTATACCAAATAAACCTAAAATATTTGTATGTCAATCATTTTGAAAATAAGAGCCTAATAAAGTTTAGTTATTTATATTTACCAGTACTATCAAAGTTTTACCTATGTGCCAAATTGGGCGGATATTGGTTTAGTAGTTTTCGAGATATAACGTAAAAGCCTTAATTTTTTCATTTTTCAAATTGCACACCAACAACAATATTCTCCTCTGAATTCAATGCCTACACCTTGTGCTGTCAGCATACAACATTTGGTTTAAATCGGTTAAACCGTAAAAGTCAGGCGTCTTTAATTAGTTATATATATATATATATATATATATATATATATATATATATATATATATATACACACACATATATATATACCGAGTTTCAGGAAATTCGGTTAATGTGTTCAAAAATTGATGGGACACACACACACAAACACACACACTGAATACACACATGCACACACACTGAATACACACATGCACACACAGGCAGCAAAGTGATCTCTAAAGCGTTTCTTTCGTTCGGAAATTAGGATAAAAATACTTGCTGTTTAATATGGCATAATTAAAAATAAACAGATCACAACTGCTATTTTGGATGTGGGTGAGCTTGATTCTAGTAACCTTAATCTCAAATATTAAGAAAAAAATCGTAAAAATTAAAAAAAATCTTGTAAAAATCGAGCAAAATTCACTTACTGACCCAACTGCAATGCTTGATGTGGATGATCTTTACCTTAACACCAGTGACCTTGAACACGAAAAATCGAGAAGAATCTCATAAACCCGAAGAAACCTAGCAGAAATGAGAGAAAAATTACATATCTCACCTAAACCTCCAGGTAGGCTTCAGGTTACCTTGACCCAGTAACCTTGAACTCGAAAAAATTTAAAAAATTTTGTGAGAATCGGTTTAAGAATGGCATTACTTACACCAACCGCCATGTTGAATCCAAGTGACCTTGAGTCTTCGATTTCTATAAATATGGCGGAGCACAGCCACTGCCTGGTATGGCGATCAGCAAAAGACTGATTGGTCTATACCCCTCGACATCCATGCCAATTACTCATTGACTATACAATACACCAAACTCCAGAACTGCTCACCAATTAGAAATAATGGCTAATGTAACACATGACCCTTCCCCCTCCTCCCTAACAAAACGATCACACTACCCGATTCTCCATGCCCCTCAGCATTTACTCGCCATAACTCTACCCCCTCACCATAACCTATTATTGTCCGACCCCCCACTCCTCCCTCTCAACCCGGACACTCATCCTCTCTCTTTCACTTCAGCCAAAGGCTGTTCATAGTAAATGGAGCACTTTTGAGGGCCTAGTTACTATTTTCTTTAAGCCATTTTTTAATCCTTTAACTATGTTTTGAAATTAATATTGCCATGTAAGTAATAAAAACATTTGCGTATTCCACCACACTCGGAAGTTAACGTCTAAGTTTAAAGTAAAATATATTTCTTGACTATTACTCCAAAAGAGAGGGCTTTCAAAAGTGCTCACTTTACAGTGAATAGCCAAATCTCCTCCACTCAATTTAATCACTATGATATGACTGATTAGTCTGTTACCCTCCATCCACTATTAATCAGTTGCTATACCTCCACTGAATACTCCCTAAAGCTCGAATCCCCCTCTCCCCACCAACATGCTCCGATCACCCTTGTCTCACTCCAATCAACTCAGCCAACTCAATTTACTATATTTTGACCCCCTCCACCTTCATTGGCTATTTAGTCGGCCCCCATCCCTCCTCACTACTGCTATAGCTCGACACCCACCACCACTACTAGAATGTGCTAGTGGAGAAAATGTTTAATGTTGACCATGTCACATTGCTTACTCGTGACTGTTGGTCATGCAACCTCTGAAGATAAATAATATTGCCAAAGTCGGACTACGTCCCAGTTAATCTTAAGCGGCAGGTGATACATCATCATCTTTATCCTGACCTTCGTATCTATCATTCTTGAAAGTTATATTGTGTTTGACACTTCGAACAACGTCTTTATATTATTATCGGTCGTACTCGTAATTAGGCATATAAATTTGAAATAAATTAAATATGCTCTAATTTAAAGTACCTTCTCGAACCAGCGAGCGATAAGAATTAGAGATCAAGATTAAGCATTTTCGTTTAATTATGTGCCTGCGAGTGGCGCGCGTCATTACTTCGTCTTTGATTACTCCAGCATTGGTGGCTCCAGCTGGATGGCTTACATTGTCCGAAATACCAGTAACAAACTACTGGAGTTAGGTTCCAGAAAATTGGAATAAGGCCAGAATAAGCTGAATCACCTCAATATATCTCGCTAATATCTAGATCCTTTATAAGAATAGACCACTATTTTCGAATCATTGGCGGTAAAGTCACTATCAACCAAACAACCTATTAGCAAGCCGTCAAGGCCGACTCTATATACCAACCGACAAGACCGGCCAATTGCCAAGAACTAAGGACAAGACCAAACAAGGTCGACCAAAACAGAAAGACATTCAAGACGACCAGGCCAACTAGTCAACAAGACCAACTAACAAGAGTGACTGATAAACTACCATTACCGACCATCCATACATACTGCCATATCAGCTGACCATACAAAACATCCATACTAGTGAATTTGTGTTCGTTTCGTCACAGGGTTCAAGGTATCGGAGCCGAAGACACCAGCCATGACGTCAAATGCACGGCCAGCGCAGCACCTTGTTCATCTCCCCCCCTCCCCCCACACTACTCACCTGAACCCTCCCACTGTCAAACCCACCCTAAAAATTATAGAAAAAAAATGCAATAAATAAAATAATAATTCTAAAAATCGAGGAACATATAATGTAAACTTCACACTCACACAACAACCCTAACAAACCCCCCTAATATCACCATCCCAATCCCAATAATAAAAAATCGTCAAAATGAAAAAAATTATTTAAAAAATCGAGGAACATATAATGATACCCCACCCTACATTCCACAACCCTAACCAACACCCCCATCCCTTACCACCACACTTCTCTTCCCAAATTAATGATTGGCCTTACATAGCAAATTATCTTTCCAAGCATACAAATAAATCTTATCTGCCCACTGGCCACTAAATTGCACATTTAACACATAAATGTTTTCCAGTATTAGACTCTAGAGTGTGTTTGTAGCTCATATTTCGAGCATAAGACACCAGAGATAATTAATTAACTGTCGGCAGGAGTGCTTTTGACCTGTACCAAATGCCGACGAGGTCCATACAAGCAAAGTATGTATATATGCATATTACATTTTCATTTTATTTTCAACATTAGTATTTTTTATTCTAAAATATTTTTTTCAATAAAAGCAGGTAGTTTTTATTGTAAGGGCGTTAGATGAAAGACTATGTATATTCCCAAGACCATCTGTGCAAATTCAACCTACATCAGTATTACCCCAATCCATATATAGGTTAGGTAGTGTTTCTTTAAGAAAAAATGCTAGCCTAATGAGTAAAGGTAGAATTCAACAAATATAATTGTTTTATACACACAAAATTTATTTTACAAATAGATACATAAATACCATAACACAAAAACAAACGTTCTGTATCAGTTCTAGTTTAAAAAAAATAGTTCTTCGGAACCAATATCGGGGTGACTTCTTGTTTAGTCGTAGACGGCAGATTCATGGTCTAAGGACCAGGCATACCATTTGCAGAGCAGTTGTGCGTTCTTCCATGCTCGTAGCCATTCTGGTTCTGACNAATTCTAAAAATCGAGGAACATATAATGTAAACTTCACACTCACACAACAACCCTAACAAACCCCCCTAATATCACCATCCCAATCCCAATAATAAAAAATCGTCAAAATTAAAAAAAGTATTTAAAAAATCGAGGAACATATAATGATACCCCACCCTACATTCCACAACCCTAACCAACACCCCCATCCCTTACCACCACACTTCTCTTCCCAAATTAATGATTGGCCTTACATAGCAAATTATCTTTCCAAGCATACAAATAAATCTTATCTGCCCTGTGGCCACTAAATTGCACATTTAACACATAAATGTTTTCCAGTATTAGACTCTAGAGTGTGTTTGTAGCTCATATTTCGAGCATAAGACACCAGAGATAATTAATTAACTGTCGGCAGGAGTGCTTTTGACCTGTACCAAATGCCGACGAGGTCCATACAAGCAAAGTATGTATATATGCATATTACATTTTCATTTTATTTTCAACATTAGTATTTTTTATTCTAAAATATTTTTTTCAATAAAAGCAGGTAGTTTTTATTGTAAGGGCGTTAGATGAAAGACTATGTATATTCCCAAGACCATCTGTGCAAATTCAACCTACATCAGTATTACCCCAATCCATATATAGGTTAGATAGTGTTTCTTTAAGAAAAAATGCTAGCCTAATGAGTAAAGGTAGAATTCAACAAATATAATTGTTTTATACACACAAAATTTATTTTACAAATAGATACATAAATACCATAACACAAAAACAAACATTCTGTATCAGTTCTAGTTAAAAAAAAATAGTTCTTCGGAACCAATATCGGGGTGACTTCTTGTTTAGTCGCAGACGGCAGATTCGTGGTCTAAGGACCAGGCATACCATTTGCAGAGCAGTTGTGCGTTCTTCCATGCTCGTAGCCATTCTGGTTCTGACNGTGGTCTAAGGACCAGGCATACCATTTGCAGAGCAGTTGTGCGTTCTTCCATGCTCGTAGCCATTCTGGTTCTGACCTGTCGCAGACGTGACGATGCTGGTCGTCGTAAAGTGTCGTCAGCTTGCGCAGCGAAGGACAGCCGAACTCGCAATGCACATCGATGATTTCAACTTCGTTTTTGCACAAGATGCTGAGCCATTTTTTCTGTTCGGTCCCCACCATGTAAATCGGCCTTTGCGGGTACTGCATCAGCAAGTCGTGCAGCACGTTTCCCACTTGATGGTACGGAATTTTGCATTTGTCCCACTCCAGTCCATAGTAGTACTGGTGAGCCAGTCGTTCATCTTCTTGCTTTTCTCGTCCAACAGTTTCATTGGATAAGGGGGGCGGAAGTAGCACGTGCGTGTTTGCAATCGTCGTCGCAGGACACTGCGATCTCCTTGAGCATGTAGCTGTTCTGGCTCTGGAAGCCCTACAGATTACAGTACATCCTGTTGCTGCCTATGCTCAACGACGACTAAACAGATATCGTGTACAGCCCATCGTATTTATATCCTCTGCAGCATTCACGAAAGTATTTTGATGACTTTGTCTCAATAATTGTATGATGCGAGTCTGTCATAAAGCATAAGGCAGAAAGTGTACATGCGTGGAGGAATATTTCCACGTGTAGAGAATTCGACCATGCAGTCGATCACATTCGTACTGATGAACTCGTCTTGTTTACTCATGTAGAACACCATAAGCGGGGACAAACTGTTGAAGGTATCTGGGCTCAGTATCGTGGATTGGGGGCGCCCATAATTTGTATTTTGGTATTGAGCATATATTTGATATACCAGCAGGTATTGTTCATTTTCAAAGTTCATGGCCATGCCCACATACAGATAGCTTTCACTATTCAAATATATTTTCACATTTTCTATTTAACATGTGTTGAACTGCGAATGGCTGAGTCTCAGATTGTGCGGTCTTCTTGTATGTAGCTCAACGATGATGTTTTTCGAATTCTCAGTGATAAANAATGGCTGAGTCTCAGATTGTGCGGTCTTCTTGTATGTAGCTCAACGATGATGTTTTTCGAATTCTCAGTGATAAAGCTGGACTACACCATCCAGTCGATGTGCTGGCTTGCGGGTAATCCAGANGACTACACCATCCAGTCGATGTGCTGGCTTGCGGGTAATCCAGAGTAGGTCTCGAGACGCCACCACCTGAAAGCCACATCGATGTTTTTCCATCTTCCACTTTCTTTAGCACCTTGATACGTTCAGTAGTACTCAGCTAAATGTGAGGCTGCATACTTTCGCTAGACTGTAGCTTCAGTTCCACTGTCTCCATGCTTTCCCCCATACCCACGATTGCATGTGCGTGCGTATTGGTTAGGAGCAGTACCAGTTCCTGCTTCGAAATGATTATAATTAGTTTGTAGTATTAAGCGAATGCCAGTTTCATCGCTAGAGGAACGCAGACATCGAACTTGCCTCCGGAGTAAATAGGAACACTAGACATCTTCAATCTCCCAGCCTGCTATCTTTGCCGCAGACACCTCGTTCAGCATGAGCGAGAGGTGATTTTTGATTTTGGTTGTTATGCCAACATCACTTGTTTGGTCTACCTCGAAACTGTTGAGAAAATATGTGATGCGATCGATAAGGAAGATAATACCATTGCTCGTTATTTTCGTCGATGCCAAGTTGGATCCATCTTCTTCCGTCAGTGACCCCATGAATCGAAGGTATGATTGACTAGGAAGAGTGTAGATATCTTGGTGTTGGACCACTATCCGAAATTACATTGGTAACATGTATGGTCCGATAAGGGATGGCTGGTATGCATGAAGTTCCCATTTCATGATGATGTCTTCAAAACGACTGACTCGTCGACGTTTATGTAAACTCCCACAGATATCAACCTCGAAGCCAATACTGAGAAAGAAAATCTCATTGGCACATGCTAACACCATGGTAACCTGCAGTGTAGTGATAGCCNCCCATGAATCGAAGGTATGATTGACTAGGAAGAGTGTAGATATCTTGGTGTTGGACCACTATCCGAAATTACATTGGTAACATGTATGGTCCGATAAGGGATGGCTGGTATGCATGAAGTTCCCATTTCATGATGATGTCTTCAAAACGACTGACTCGTCGACGTTTATGTAAACTCCTACAGATATCAACCTCGAAGCCAATACTGAGAAAGAAAATCTCATTGGCACATGCTAACACCATGGTGACCTGCAGTGTAGTGATAGCTGGTTTGATGTGGTGCTTTGTTTTAATGCTTCTGGTTGGCGTAAATCTTATTGCTTAATCTCACATGCAAGTACAGAGTGATTAATTCGTTTCTAAAGTTCTCCAATTCTCCGCGCTGGTCGACGATCGTCACTGCCACCTGATGTGCTCTATTCGCGAAGACAGGAACATAAATGATGCATTGCGGTGCCACGACCAGTTAAAACCTGGAGGGACCATCGGCAAAAACACATGCAGCGTATTGCTTAGTCTACCATTGAGATATGTACCACTCGCCAAATTGCAGTTTTTCGTATCACATTAACAGGCAAAATGTTTATGGGTCGCGACGATTCGTGGATTTTGCCGGCTTTGTATATGCATGGCTCGAACCCCAGCATCATTCCAATGGAATCTGGTTTCGTAAAGTCTGTATCTTCACTGCATCTGATGACTCTTTTAGAGTATTTGGAATTCCATGTATTTCGAATTCTGTGTCGGGAAACAGCAAATCTTCGATGTACCTTGCAATGTCGTCTAGTTTGTAAGAGCCAACAGGCAACGTAATGTCGCGGGAGACATAACCACTTTTCAAGAGATACATGTTGCAGTTTTTTAATTGATTTTTGGTATCGCATTGTACGTTTGAAAATTGACCAAACCTGTGCAGTGTTCCCCCTCCAGGTCGAGTGGAGGAAAGTGTACAGAATGCAGCTCGGAGCTACGACCAGTCAAAGTAAGCATTATTGATAAGACTGATGGTTTCCTGTCATATGTATAGCCATTTTATTCAGTTACTTGTACGAACAAACAAGGAAGTGAAGACACAAGAGTTCACAGTTCCATGTGTTTGACATCTTCGCCATCTCGTAGTTGTAAGTCAGTTTGCAATTTTTCAGGTATAGTCGCAGATCACGCGGAGGATGCAAATTCCCAAAACTGCCATAGTAGTCAGCACATATACCACGTTTCACATAAGTTACCCAGTGAGTACTGGGACAAGTTGTCGTGTCCAGGTTGATTATGGCATATTCGTCACCTTTGGGTTTAGGGGACAAGCATTTCGCATGAACAATTCGCGAAAATTAGGTATCTTCAATTTTTGTGGAAACAGTTCCAAATACTTTTCTTGAGCGGTCGTTTCGGTAGAGATTTCATTACTGCCTCTTTCTGCTGTGAGGCTTTTGCACACCTCCTCCTACTGGATATGGCCTAAGGTAGAGAGAGACCTTGATCGTCTTTTTTACCCATTACGATAGCTTCAATATTTGCATTGCGTTTTTGGGCCTCGATCAAATACATACATTCGTTCGATGCTGTGTTGTATCCAACGATACCTCTCGAGGCTCTGCTTAGGCCCCATAGTGGCCCAAGTTCAGGCAAAACTAGTGGGGAAATCCACCCATACATGTTTTCTTGGTATTGCATGATTTTCTTCGCTTTTTCATAACTATTGGTTTCACTTGTGCCTTCCACTTGCTCTTTGCACCCATGCTTATCTTCACCTTGGATTTCATCACATTGTAAATCCCCCATNCACTTGTGCCTTCCACTTGCTCTTTGCACCCATGCTTATCTTCACCTTGGATTTCATCACATTGTAAATCCCCCATGTGGCTATTTTTTTTAGAGCCCAGCATCTGACGATTTTCTTATTTTGTCGGCCTTCTGTGCAAGTATCTTATCTGTCTGGTGTCAGTATTCCAGATCCTTTTTCAGGGAGTAAGCGATGTTGCATTGCTTGAAAATTTTGTCCAGTGCATTGATGCCCATGTTGCCATGTACCAGCCTTTTAGCTAGCTTCATTCCCGGCATAAAGAATTTGTATCCTGGAATGTGCAGCACAAACGGTAGATTATTGATCAGTGTATCGACTATCCCGCTTCTAACTATAGCCATACTGCTTCGAGACATCGCCGTGAACTGACCAAAAAACTTATAAATTGGCTCCTTCTATACATTTTTGTTTCAGTTTCATTGTAGGCTCGGAACAGTATGGATATAAAGTGACAATGATGCATCTCCTTTGTCGCTTCTGTGGTAAAATGTTTACAGCTCTGAGCAATTTGCAACGACATGAAGTAACTACCTGCAAGATGAAAATTTCTAGTATGACATTTCAGTGCAAACGTTGCCATCAGTTTATTCAGAGCGATATTTTGAAAAGGCATAAAAAAATTTGCAGCATTGGTTCTCTGCAACCAACGCACGCACCACAATTAGCTCCGCACATACCATAATCGCTCCACAATTGCTCTGCCTGCTCTGCAATCAGCACCACATGCTCCACAACAGCTCCACAAGTGCTCTGTAATTGCTCCACCTCCTCTGCAATCAGCTCTGTACGCTTAGCAATCGCTCCACAATCGCTCCGCAATTGNTGCTCTGTAATTGCTCCACCTCCTCTGCAATCAGCTCTGTACGCTTAGCAATCGCTCCACAATCGCTCCGCAATTGATCCATCTGCTCCGAAATCAGTACCGTACACATCACAAGATAGTAGTGGTAACATACATACTGTCAAGCAAGATGTTAGTCTTAGCGTACGCATAACCGAGGAAAATGATACTATCTCNTTAGTGGTAACATACATACTGTCAAGCAAGATGTTAGTCTTAGCGTACGCATAACCGAGGAAAATGATACTATCTCCCACGAATCACGATATGGAAGCCTATTTCCGAAAACAGTGTGTGGCATCATAACTGGTCCTTTAACTGTGGAAAAACATGCCTGCTTCTAAGCCTTTTGTAGGAACCCAGTGGTCTTCGGTTCGAGAACAAATACCTGTAATATAAATCGCTCCAGNCCTGCTTCTAAGCCTTTTGTAGGAACCCAGTGGTCTTCGGTTCGAGAACAAATACCTGTAATATAAATCGCTCCAGCAACTTAAGTATGAACACCTCGCCCAGATTCTACAGTTCGTGGACTGTGTGGGTTATTTCCCATGCCGCGATAACAAAGCCATTGTGCCGCCGAGTGAAGCATTGCCAAATTCATTGTTTATTTTCTACAATGTTGTATGTGAGAAACATACGTGCATCCAGGANCGCCGAGTGAAGCATTGCCAAATTCATTGTTTATTTTCTACAATGTTGTATGTGAGAAACATACGTGCATCCAGGAGTACTTTAGCATAGGACAGCACACGAATGTGGACTGCGTGAACCACGGCCAGACTTATTCGCGCATACCAAAGCAGTTACTATGCAATAATACATATGAGTTGGTGCTGTTTCACATGGACGACACGAATTTGCAACATGTGTACGAGGACCACGTTCATATGGACATTACATTATCGGATTTCAAGAGCCTGTGTTCTTTGTGNTGTGTACGAGGACCACGTTCATATGGACATTACATTATCGGATTTCAAGAGCCTGTGTTCTTTGTGCTGGAAAGACACGTATGGATTTTTGGTGTTCGTAAAAGGCTGGCCTCTATATAATGGCAGGTACCGACATGTCTTCGATCAGTTCTTCTTTGACCGTAGAGAATGAGCTACAACATATAGAAATCCTGGCAGAGTAGCCTGAAGCTGCATCTTGACAAAGACAAAGATGGTGGTTGTCTCATACCAAAAAACGAGGGAACTTGCAATTCTGATAGAATAATAATTCGAAATGTTGGCGAACCCAAACGATCCGAAGATGCTGCTACTAAACATTTTATCCTTAAAACTGGTAATGGTTTCATCTCGGTATTACACACTGTGTTGGCCGATAAGAGCAAATTCTTTCGCACATACTTTTCTGTGCTCGGGGTGAAGATGGGTCCTGTAAAGATGGAGATCACATGCGATTTGATGGCCACAGATGAGCACATAACGAGTGTTCAAAGGTAAATTACCGACACATTGAATGTGGCATTGGCACAAAATGAAGAGAATCCAAAAGTGCTGAAAGATTTCAAAGAGCATACATTCGCTGCCTCTATTTCCCGCCTCACCACTAAAATGGATATTCAAAACCATAGCAGTGATATAATGGATTTCTGTNATTCGCTGCCTCTATTTCCCGCCTCACCACTAAAATGGATATTCAAAACCATAGCAGTGATATAATGGATTTCTGTAGTGAATGCCTGGAAAGTATTGAAAATCGTTTGTCGGAGACTCACGACTAAACCTATAAAAGAGAGCAATAGTAACCAATTTTGTTCAGTACTATGTTTGACATTGCTAGCGACCTGCATAGAGTGATAAAGTCTGTTAACTCGAAGTATTTGCTCGCCAAGAGAGTTAAACTTTCGCGCGACCTGATAAATGAAGAAATTTTTAAGCGCATTGCTCGCCATATCCATGTACTCAAGGAGATCTATGGAGCACCTGTAGTCGTGAAGACCGATGCCAATACTGCTGAGCCTACGAAGAAAAGGAAACATGATGACATACAAACAGATCGCGATTGTGGATCGGATGTGGATGTAGCACACAAGCAAAAGGTACAGAAGAAAGCTCTCAAATCAAATGCTCTGGCTCGATGGCACTTACGATCGTACACATCTCGTAATAATGATACGATGTATGGTGTGTACAGGAATAATGATATGTGGCTCCTCGGTGCTGATGAAATGCATTTTCTACCAGTTCTGATAAACCAAGTAGGCGAGTATAAAACACTTGGAATCCCCGGGCTTTACAGTCTTCTATTTCGCAAGGAGCCCAGGGAATTTACAGAATCCGACCTGCTGGAATGCAACACGATTCTCGAACTCACGCATGCGCTTTACCAAGATAACGATCAGGAGACCGGTGCTTATAAGGATGAATATCACGAAAAAATCGACACTCTCGCAAACCTATTCAGTGGCCTAGAAATGAAAAGCAGGGGAGGTCTGAAGGAGATAGACTGTGGAAAGAACATCGACTATGTGTTTTGGGACTACCCGAACGAACTGGTGGATAGACTACGACTACTGGTCGCTTTGCAAAGTGGTGGAAATAACTCGCACACCAACGAGATTTTATTCATTGTCGAAGAACTGAAGGAGGGAGGCTACATACGATGAGTCGGTTGGGAATCGCCCATGGACTGCATGCGGCCGCCAGGTGCTACTACCATCGTCGCAAGGTCATTATTTGCGGGATGAACGACCTATTTCAAGCCGACCTCGTTGAGATGATACAGTATGCTCGGGTCAACAAGGGCTACAAATTCAGGTTAACAGCCAGAGAAACATAGAACAAATTCGCATGGCCAGATCAGTCAAGTCGAATAATGCATGCGATGTCACCGAGGCCATGGCAGATGTGTTGCGCAAAGGACGCATCCCGACTAATTTGGAAACCGACCAGTGCAAGGAATTTTAGAATGCAAAGTTCAAGACCCTGATCGACAAACATAACATAAATCATTATTCTACGTACAGCAATCTCAAAGCATCTGTTGTCGAGAGTTTCAACAAGACTCTGAGGGGCATGATGTTGAAGCATTTCGCGGCAAATGACAGCTACAAGTGGCTGAAGCTATTGCCGATACTCTTCCGCGAGTATAATTATACCATTTATTCTACTACCTACATGAAACCCGAAGATGTCAAGGACGACTGCCTGCTTCGAACTGTGTATGCAGTTCCAAAGAGGAAGGGCCCACACAAGCCTAAAACCAAAATCGGTGACCTGGTGCGCATCTCCAAACAGACAGGCATCTTACAGAAAGGGTCCACAGTTAATTGGATCCCCGAACTGTTTCGTGTGCGACATATACGCAGCTACACTCCGAGGACCTACTATCTTGAAGATGTGAACAATTTACTCTTCCATGGTGGTTTCTACTCTGAGAAGATCCAGCCTACGTAGTTTCCAGACGTGTATTTGGTCGAGAAAGTGCTGAAATGACAAAACAGAAGGTCCTATGTCAAGTGGTGGGGTGTTCCTGCTCGCTACAATTCCTGGGTCACTGAAGCGGACATCGAGCAGTGAACTCGCCGTGGAAGAGGATGATGTAAATATAAAGGCTTTCATTCAAGGGCCAATGTGTTTCTTTATGTTGTACATTACCGAATAAAATAAGTATTTTCAAAAATATGTTGCGTTTTATTTATTTTTATAAATATTTTTAATTAAGAAACAAATATTAATTAAATCTCTAAATACTCCATGTTTGGAGGCATTATCGTCGTTGAAATGTTTGAAAATAAATGACAAGGGATGCAGCAATGAAAAAAGTTACATACTAATAAAAATGGGAGCATGAAATTATTTAAAGAAATGAGATGAGAGACACCTGAGAAAACCTGCCAAACAAAGACAAAAATCCATGACGGCCCCCCGCGGGAATCACGCCCGGTGCGCTGTGGAGAGGAGTCCAGTCGAAGCTGCCAAGGGAAACGAGACTGATCAAATGTATCATTTAAATAAAATGTTATACATGGTTCGGTGACTTCCACCATCTCTATCTACCATGGGAAAATAGCGATTAATGTCATATTATTCACATGATGCGCTAAACTTTCATTAAAAAAATATTTTATGGTATTCCGCTTGAGTAATATGCAACTCCTGTTAGCTACATACATTTTGTTGTTAGCACACGGAACACAGTAGTGTTCTTTGTCCCTTTCTTGATCATTATCAAACTAACCAATATCTCAATTTATGTGGGACTAGTGTAACGGAATTTTAAATTTGTACAAGGCCCTTTTGAATTGAAATAAGAATAGTATTTAATTTTGAACACTGTTACTCTTCCTGTTCAAGCATTTAGTTTTTGCCAGACTATTGACAGATAATTAAGTTTCAATAAGATCCCCCATATTGTTGGCCAACACTAGGANCACATGATGCGCTAAACTTTCATTAAAAAAATATTTTATGGTATTCCGCTTGAGTAATATGCAACTCCTGTTAGCTCACGGAACACAGTAGTGTTCTTTGTCCCTTTCTCGATCATTATCAAACTAACCAATATCTCAATTTATGTGGGACTAGTGTAACGGAATTTTAAATTTGTACAAGGCCCTTTTGAATTGAAATAAGAATAGTATTTAATTTTGAACACAGTTACTCTTCCTGTTCAAGTATTTAGTTTTTGCCAGACTATTGACAGATAATTAAGTTTCAATAAGATCCCCCATATTGTTGGCCAACACTAGGATNATTTAGTTTTTGCCAGACTATTGACAGATAATTAAGTTTCAATAAGATCCCCCATATTGTTGGCCAACACTAGGATTGCATTTTGTATGGGTTTGGTAGTAACCAGTAGAGTATAAAATAATATACTTTTTTGGATGCTAAATAATGTAATTGTGTACATTTTTTTCTGTGTCTGAGAAAAGCAAATGCATCCCAGATACAGTCTGATACACCAGTGTCTGCACACAAATACACGACCTGGCAAAGAAAGAGGAAAAATTGTTATAATATTAAGAACGATTTTAGTCACAGAAGTTTTTGGCGTCTAGCTACCAATCTGCAATAAAGAGGTCGGCGAATATTGCATGTCTATCTTAAAACGAAGTTTTGTGCGCACATGTCTACAATGTCGAACCCATGTCGCTGTGCGTACAAAGCTGCGAACTTTGATGCTTATGTGTGCGTGTGTGTGCGCGAAGGGTGTGTTATAACCTTTCGTTTCCTGTATAAACTAAATTGGATTTGTTTTGTAAGGAAAAACACTTACCTGTGGGAACAGTTATTTGCCTACAATAAACCTCATTTGCACTGACAAACACAGACGACAGCCGCGTAGCCGCATCACAAACGAGGCGCAGCGTGCAATCTCAGCCCCTTCCCGTGCCCCCAACCGAAAAACTTCCTCACGGACACCCTACCCCACATCACCGCCCCAGACCCTCCAGATAGTTTGGCGTCAGTAGCTATTGCGTGCAGTTGTCAGCGCTACTGTTCATACGAGCTACGCGAATACCTTTCACCAAGGCCCGTCTACAACCGGCATGGTGTTGTTACCTATTGTGTTGAAGCATGGAATTAAACACTCTTTCATTACTAGCTCCCGTCTGTATGTAACGTAGCATTAAACTTTCTTATAGTATGTTTTAATACCAGCCAATCAGAATGCAAGGCAATAAGTGTTATGCACTCGCTGCTACGCATCCCGCGCGAGCGAGTGGAAGTGAAGGACAGCAGTCATAGTGGCGGCAGCAAGTCAAATAATGAACAGGCAAGCGATAGGCTGGTGGCCGCGTATCTGTTCCAAAAAGAGAGCTGACACGATAATTATTTTTGCGGCGCACACTGCTGACCCTGGATGTATTGATTTCTGCATTTATCTGAAGAATGCTCTCGATTACTGACCTCATTTCTCAGCATAACTCAGGGTGCGTTGAACCTTCCAGATGGTCAGGGCGAACGATATAAAAGTGTGACTGTCCCCCGAGCCAAGGAGTTGTTGAATGTATGTGTGGCTGAGTTTCAGCGATAGACGACGAGCGGCGAAAGAAGTGACCAGCAGAAGAGAAATCTGCAACAAACGACGGCCACAGAAATACTCAAATTGTGTTAATGATGAGTATGAGTTAATTGACTATAACTTAACAGAGGCATTAAGAAGGTATTTAATTTAAGTTGAAATATACCTTAAATATTAGGCTCATTTAGAAATAAATAAGAGTAATAGTGTGAATAAACCATGATCTAATTTAGTTATTTTATTTTTATTAGGACCTCTATCACTCACGAACTCAGAAACGCCCTTCAGGCATCTTGTGACAATAGCATGGTGTATAAACAAACCAACCAGAAAAAAATTAAATATGTAAATTATTGTTTTATGCCATAATTGTAAATAGTTGTTCCCGCCTACAAGTAATATTTTTTTTTGTTTCTGGCAACACCTTTTTCTGTCTATGAGATATATGTTTTCAAATAAAGGCATTACTCTAAAGCCAAATTTCATAAGTTTTTGTAGAGAAACACACAACTTTTTAATACAAGTGCACTTGGCTCGGAGGTCGTCAACACTCTCCCCTTCCTTTTTCCGCAGTGGCATCGTCATGGTGCCTGCACTCTTTGTCTATTATAACAGGCACGCCAATATGGCAAGCCTGCCCGTGCATCCTGGTGGTTTAATTTTTTTAAATATTTTTTTTTGCATTGCAACATATAAAATGCAGATCTNAGCCTGCCCGTGCATCCTGGTGGTTTAATTTTTTTAAATATTTTTTTTTGCATTGCAACATATAAAATGCAGATCTAAATACCTCATTTTTTCATAAAACATTTTAAAAAGTAAAATATATTTTTTTATAAACTAAATATAAATTAATTATTTTTTTGAAAACACAACTATCAAAATTGCAATATTTCTTACAGGGTCCTAACTGGCATGCAGAGTCGAATTATACTAAAAGCTATTTAAAAATAAATATATCTCTTTTATAGACAAAGTATAGACATTTTAAATTGTGTTTGAGGTCTGGCTTACTGAATGTATGATTTCGCAAAAAAATTTATGTATAAAAAATTGGCAGAATTCAATGTTTTTAAATTGGTTTTTATCTACCTTCTCGTATATGGCAAATTAAACTTCATATTTAAACTTATAAATAAATATACACACTGGCATGTGGAGCGATCATGTCTATAGCAGGCGACTTCGGCAAACTGAACCCTTGTCGCAGAACGCAGGTAATTATTCTACTATCCTTACCAAGTAACCAGGTAAACCAGATATCAAGACTAACTGTTTGTACCATTGGACAGAACCAAATAAACAAACCATCCATCCTTACTAAACATCCATACTAACCGACCAGACCAACCTACAGGACCTGCCAACAATCAATACCAGTCAACCATACAGGCTGTCCATACCAGCTAACAAACTGACCATACCAAACACCCACACCAACCAGGTCAACCATCCATCAAGACCGACTCAACATACATATGGCCAAGACCAAGTTAACTAACAGACCATACTAGCCAACCATACGAACCATCCACACCAGGCAATCATACAAGCATGCTCTTCATACCAGATGATCAAATCAACACGCATACTAGCCAACCATGCCAACTGTCCATAAATACCGAACGGACATACTTGTGGGCAAGACCAATAAAACCAACAGACCATACCAATAAAACCAACAGACCATACCAAATGTTTGTACCGACAGACCAGACCAACCAACTAAGTCTTCCAACCATCAATGTTGGTGAACCATACAGACTGTCCATACCAGATTATCACACTAACCAACCAGTCCAACAGCCAGCAAGGCCTACTTGGCATACCAATGCGCAAGACCATCTATACAAGCCATCTGTACGAGCCAACAATACCAGTAAAAAATATGAACTGGCTATAACAGTCACCCATACCAACTAGGCATATTAAACGACAATACAAGCCTACCAATCAAACATCCATAGAGACCAGCTAACCATGCAAACTGTCCATACCATGCAACCACACGACGACCAAACAAACTTACCATACCAGCCGAACATACAAACGGACCATACAACACAACCATACAAACTAACTATATGAAAATTACGAAACGATCAAAATAATGGCCTATGCCAGAGAACCATACCAACCAACTATGAGAGCCAACCATACGAGCCAACAATACGAAACACCCATACTTATTAACCAGGCCAATAGCCCAACAAGATCGACTGCACATACCAATGGGCAAGACCAACCATACATACCGACCATACCAACCAACCATATGAACCATCAATACGAGCCAACCATACCAGCAGATCAAAGTAACCGACAGTACAAACGAACCATATGAATCAACCATACCAACCAGCCATAAGAACCGACCAATAGAACTATCCATACTAATCATCCATACCAGCCAGCCATATGAACTAACCATACAAACCAACCATACGAATCGACCAT
This sequence comes from Clitarchus hookeri, assembly GCA_002778355.1. NCBI lineage: Eukaryota > Metazoa > Arthropoda > Insecta > Phasmatodea > Phasmatidae > Clitarchus > Clitarchus hookeri. The sequence continues at coordinate 34,110 of NQII01008930.1, read as the reverse complement.
TTCAGGTTACCATACAAACCAACCAAACACTCCATCAATACCAGCTAAATTACCAACAGACCATACCAGTCAAACATACCATTAAACCATATGAACCCACCTTACTAAACAGCCATACCACCCGACTAGTCTTATGACCATCAAGACCAGCCAACAATACCAACCGATCATGTCGACCAGACCAAACAACCAGCTACAGATTGGCCATTACTAGCTGACCTTTCCAAAGGTCCATACTGGCCTACCAGGCCAAGTGACCGACCAGATCGACCAACCATACATAATGACTGTTACTAACTGACCTGACCAAATCTCTACACCAACCATCCAGGCCAATCCCCCAACCAGACCGAGCAAACACATTGGCGAACCACACCGACTAATTCCACTCAAGACTGGCTCTTTTCATACTAATTCCTGCCAAACTTATTGCTGCCATACTGGATGCTGCCAAATTTACTAGAACAATGGACAAGACCAAACAACAAGACCAACTGGCCACACCAACCATCCATACTAGAAGACGATGACGACCATTCTCGAAACATGTCGCCTAATACGAATCTCATTGATAACCTCTTCATGCAAAACTTCGCAAAATACTTCACACACCCTGATTATGCAGCGAATCGATGAGTGATTATCGGAACATGTTGCGAAGATCGTTTGAGTGTACAACTAGTTTGCTTCGTAGAACTTGAAAGGGTGCATTTCAGGATTTTGTACCAGTAGTGACGGCATTATAAAATATGAATAGCATCCTATTTTGAAAGGTGTCCTATCAGGACTTTTTTTTAAATAAAATTAATATGGCAAAAAATTGCGGTTGGAGAACTGTCAGGGTTCTTAGCCTCCACATTTTGCACTAAGAACCTGGAACAGTATCTTAAACTATTATGCGACTTATCAAGATTTTGTAAGTGTTATAAATTTATGGATAGTCTGAAAGTGGACCTATCAGGATTGTAGATTTCCACTAGTTCGTGTTTTCTAAATAACCTGAATATTTTCCTATTATAGAAGATGACACCGTCCGTGGCTTCCCTCAAAGCCCTTGTCAACCCATGCACACCATCTACCGGAGCAGGTAGGAACCATCTGCACCAAACACCAGCCGTATGTAGCTCGACTGGTGGCCACGCACCCAAGTCATGCCGCATGAATCAGTGCAAAGACTTGCAGTCCCACAAGGAGTAACTATCACCCATCATAATTAAATGGCCGAATTGTAATCTGATCATTAACTCCATTAATTATTACGCTGCCACAAATGAATGTAAGAAGTTTCTTACACAAACACCAAAACCATACACTTGCAAAGTACCGACCACATGGTAAATGTAATCCAAATAATCACACAACATTTTGCAAATTAAACAAGTAGATTGTTTAATTCTCATTAAACGAACATTCCAGCCGAGAGTAACGTATTTAATAAGNTTTTGCAAATTAAACAAGTAGATTGTTTAATTCTCATTAAACGAACATTCCAGCCGAGAGTAACGTATTTAATAAGTGCTTTGATTAATTATTAAAATAATATGTTTTCACTCCAACAGTGGGACACCAAAACCCAAACTGAGGCACATTTAATTTATTTGTGAAATTTAACGTAATTTACATATTNTTAATTTATTTGTGAAATTTAACGTAATTTACATATTAATAATATGACATTTTAACTAATGCAGGGTAAATCGTTCATTATATACAAGGGTTGTGTACGCGTAATTTCTTTTCAGGTGACACGAAGACTATATTTGACACCAAATGTATTATCTATAAAAATTATTGTAATGCAATTTTGAACACTTTCCTTATGCCAATGTCAACAGTTGTTGACAGTGTAAAATTAAATGTATTCATTAATGTAGCATATCATTAATTTAATTTATTTCGAGGGAATTTGTGTTTGGCAAGCGGNTTTTGCAAATTAAACAAGTAGATTGTTTAATTCTCATTAAACGAACATTCCAGCCGAGAGTAACGTATTTAATAAGGGCTTTGATTAATTATTAAAATAATATGTTTTCACTCCAACAGTGGGACACCAAAACCCAAACTGAGGCACATTTAATTTATTTGTGAAATTTAACGTAATTTACATATGNAACTGAGGCACATTTAATTTATTTGTGAAATTTAACGTAATTTACATATTAATAATATGACATTTTAACTAATGCAGGGTAAATCGTTCATTATATACAAGGGTTGTGTACGCGTAATTTCTTTTCAGGTGACACGAAGACTATATTTGACACCAAATGAATTATCTATAAAAATTATTGTAATGCAATTTTGAACACTTTCCTTATGCCAATGTCAACAGTTGTTGACAGTGAAAATTAAATGTATTCATTAATGTAGCATATCATTAATTTAATTTATTTCGAGGGAATTTGTGTTTGGCAAGCGGNTAAAATTAAATGTATTCATTAATGTAGCATATCATTAATTTAATTTATTTCGAGGGAATTTGTGTTTGGCAAGCGGTGGACAACTACATTTACCACCACTGCCTCACCAACACCTTCTCAGCCTAGCAAGAGCGGGCATCAGGGCAGGTCGCGTCACACAGCTCGGGGGTGAAGCATCTTCTGTGTCAATCATTTCACATCCATAGGCTTTAATTTACCGGAACCTTTTTTTATGCTTAGTGCATCCCCGAGTTCGCCTCCCTTTCAAAGTAGAATCACGCCCCTCTGACATAATATCTACTTCAATTTTGTTCAGCGTCTGCATGACGCCTTTGAGCAGGACAGTTTAGGCCAGTGCGGGGCTTCGTACCGCACACCTGCTTAACTTTGTGTGTACCATATCATTCGGATTTCTTTAATACAAATAGTATTCTGAAGTCAACGTGAATGTGTACTTCATTGCAGCTTCATGGGGAGCTTAAGGACTATGGGCCCTCATAACCGTGAACTACCTGACACATTACCTATGTCACATAAGTCAGTATATATTTTGTGTACTGAAATGTTCTATGTCTGTGTATCAAAAATGCGTGCTTGGGAGCCACCATACCCCAGCTATGGAGGGCTTTAAAGTTCCTGTGTTTACTTAGCAATTCTATTGCCACAAGGGTGACTGTTCGTGGAGCCACCATTATCGCTGTTGACATGAGCGGAGCACGAAAACGCCGCCCTTTTTGCACGCATAATTCCGGGGACAAACGGAGCGAGCTTCCTCCCCCTTCTGCTGCCACCATGCAACCCTCCGGTCAGCCATGCCGCCTGATGTAGGGTAGGGAGAGTACACACATCTCACCCCTGCATCTGATGTGACAACTACCGCCGAAACAGCTGTCCACGTTCACGGGACACCCACTCGAGCGAGAGGGCCATAGCCCCTGCGAATATTTCCTTGCAGCACCACCCTTGCACCAGCATCGCGCAGCCACGTATCCGCGCACATGACCGGTTTCGGAATGGAGTGTTGGGCCTCTGACCATTGTGTAATATGCCAGAAAGCGAAAGAGCGTGTCCTCTTTGCCAAATAAGACCTATCAGCGAACATTTGTCGTTACCTTCCTATGCCAATATATGCCACTTCAATGCCAAAACTACTTGGCCCACTAGCTGAACACATGCACGAGGTCGTAAATAATCGACGCCAGTGCGAAGGACCAGGGAATGAGCTGGCGTCCTGTACGCGCTTCCCGAGGGACAAACTCATGGACACCCTCAGCGTTGCGGAATGCATCAGTGCGCACGCCGGTCAGTTCATGTACTTAATTCAGAATTACCAAAGGACTGGCACATGTCGACCTCAAGATGCCAGTGGACTACGCTGCCAAAAATACCCATGCCAACGCGGTTGTATGCGACTTTCCGATCTGCGGGCGAACCGCTGGGGACAATGCAACCTGTCTTGGCTGCTGCTGGAAATGACACTTTACCTGGATGACCGCAATCGAGTTGTCCAAATTTCAAAAAGCTCAATTCCAGTTCTGGTACTGCTTATCTGAACAGTTTACCCAGTGCGACTCAGCCATACACGACCAACTGGGGTCAAGACGCGACAGGATGTTACATACCCAGACGTTCAAGGACATTCGGTACCCTTACCGCCACCAAAATCTAGTGTACTTCAAATCACGCTAATACAGCCTTCCAAGGCATCCTCACTATTCGAGCCACGTTCTGTTCAAACTTCGCACGCACCTCTAGCAGTTACTCCGGCGAGATTTCAAACCCTCCTGAATTTCTCTGGTCAGGGCTCGGAGGATATTCGAGCATTCGTGGAGGATTGAGAGCAGCGACTGCAGTGGTATGGTGTTCCACCCAAGGAGTGGCCATGGAGGACTGAGGTGCGATGTTGAGAACTTTAACTTGTATAAGCATGGACTTGTTTTCATCCTAGGGCGCAAGGTTCAAAAGGCGTCATTAACAAACAGGAGTATGTGCCTGAACGTAATCGCCATGGCTCAAAAACCGATTTGATGCATATTTAAAATCATATATTCATGATCTGATCGTGATCTCTATTATACCTGGCAGTAAGGTTTTCATATTAGAATTTTTTCGTAAGTATTCAATGCAATGTTTTTCTATCGTGCTTGGTATCGATGGCAGCAGTATTTCAACATTTATTTCCCGAGTCGAAACCTATCAGGGTTAATGGGAGGCAATTTTTGCATGAAAAGCTCTCCGTCCCTACCCCCTGCTAACCATAATCGAAGTGATGCCACTCGTTGTGTGTTGTGAGAATATTCCGTAAATAAAACAGGTTATAGTGAGTAATATCTGAGTGATTTTTCCTAAGTTTCTTCAACGTATATGAGATTGCATTCCGGCTCTAAGAGTTGCAAGAAAAATAAATGCCATGAATACGATAATGAAGACAATGTTGATGGTGAAAACAGTGGCGATTTTTTCGACGATCTCACACGTCTTCTCCCCGGTTTTGCTGAAAAAAGTGATGTGAAGAACGCAGAAGACGACATGAACACAGACTACATATTTTCTGAAGACCCCAATGAACTCGTTGATAGAATCAGACATTTGATAGCCTTCCACACTAAGGATATATCTTCAATCATNCTGAAGACCCCAATGAACTCGTTGATAGAATCAGACATTTGATAGCCTTCCACACTAAGGATATATCTTCAATCATAGGAAAACTTAAGGAAAGGGTCTACATCGAATCAAACCATTGTGTACTCTCCATCATCTTCTAAAATCAGAGAAATACAAAGATTGAAAGGATGTATAAAGTAGGGCAATAAATTTATTTGCTCTTAGTTGTGCACTTTTAATATCAACCATACCCTACTGCTTTTCTGAAAAACTTATTACTTCAGTGGTGTATAAAATCTAATGCAAGAGTCTGTTTTAAGTAAACTTTGAGCGAGAATGTTCGAAAGGGGTAATATGGTTCAGTGTCTTTCTCGGGCTCTTTAAGTCGGCTGAGTTTTGTTTGACAAACAAACGAACTGAGGAAGGAATGATTTGAGGAACGACCCTGCTGGGAATCGAACCTGTCTTGTCGTGTTGGGGCGAAGAGGCTGAGTGAAGAATTGTCTGGTATTGAGATGGACCTCCTGTGCGAAAACGAGTGAACAAAAGAAAGTATGGCGTGCGTGTACTTATGATGGGAAATGATAGCTCTAGCCGCTGCGTCGCCGCGGTCCCCCTCTTATGCGACATCGTGTAAGAGGTCATCGTTTCAAAATGGGTCTGGAGTGCTGTTTTCAATGGGGAGACTGGACTGATATGTCTAATTCTTCATAATTTCTCAAATTTCAGTAGGCCTTCTGACCTAAGTAATTTCTCCTGCAGCCTGATATTTTTAAAATGTAAATAGGGTTAAAAAAAACCTTATATACTTAAACATGAATATGTTTGACATTTTTGGCGAATGTATTGCTTATATGTTTGCGTAATGCGAGATTTTATGTCTTCGTGGGATCATGAGGGGCTGATAGAGCGCAAGTATGTTAGCAATCATCAGAACTCTTCCTGGGCATTATGGAGGTGCACGAAGTTCAAGCAAAAATGAACATCGTTAATAGTAGATTTAGTACTGCTTCTGGACTTTAAAAAAATTATCGTTCGCATGTCTATGATACCCTGGTATATCTGGGCTAAAATACTGACAACGTGCGTATGTAACGCTGCAGGCTAATAAAGAACTGGGGAGTATTTTAGAATCGGTATTCAGCTCTGATATTATGCTGTGCACTGTGTATTTGTAAAAAAAATAAAAAAATATTAGGGGTCTGGGCTTTAATTTTTTTCCATTGTCAGGTCCTTGGTGTGTAAACATAGACGTTTACTCTGAAGGTGCAAAATTAATACAACATAAAATAATACGTATTTTTTAACCTCGGAATATCGCGTCGATTCGGAAATATAAATATGTAGCACTCTTCGGGCCATGAAGTGTTTAATCTTAAGTACGTTAATAGGTAAAATAAAACAAACGTGCTAGTAACTGACTAGTGATAGAATTAATATATTCAAAGAACCAAAGATTACAAACCAAAGAGGACAAACCAAAGAGTACAAACTAACTAGATGACAGCAGTAGTTACTTATTATTATATTATAATAATACCCCCACTATATCAAATAAGTGTACACATTTAAATTATACATAAAATCTAAACAAATTTAATACCTAACATATTCATGAAGTAATAATGTTTAACAGTGTTCAAACTCTTGGTTAACAAGTCAGCTGGCATCTCATTTGTCTCCAAGTATATTAGTCCTACAATTTTATTACTGACACATTCTCTACAAAAATGATAACGCACATCGATGTGTTTAGTTCGCTTATGGTAAACACTATCTACAGAGAGTTTAAGTGCCCCTTGATTGTCATTAAACACAGTTGAAGGATATAGATCTCCAGTTATTTCACACAAGTTGCGCAAATATATTGCTTCCCTACACGCTTCTGTGACACCCATGTATTCTGCTTCCGAGCTTGATAAAGCTACGGTTTTCTGTTTCTTTGTTTCCCATGAGATTGCACACCCAGCCAATACAAAGAACAAGCCAGTGTATGACTTCCTATCTATAACATTATTTCCCGAATCAGCATCAACAAACCCTTCTAAATGCGGATTTCCGTTTTTTCTATATTTGAGACCAAAATGCTTTGTTTTCTTTAAGTACCTCACCACTCGCTTAGCATACAGAAATGTTTCCTGATTATAACAGTTAATAAATTGGCTTAAGTAACTAATCGCAAAAGCTATATCAGGCCTAGATGAAACTACCAAGTACATTACACTTCCAATAAGCTGTTGGTATGACATTTGGTCTTTACAATTTTCCTCTTTATTAATATTTAATTTAGCCTCTAAAGTATCTGCAATTTTACATTCTGTCATTTGGAATTTTTTTAATAATTGGTCTATATAATTCTTTTGAGTCGAAGTAATTTCACCTTTAGTTTTGTCTACATTTACACTCATTCCAAAACATTGCTTAACCTCTCCTAAGTCCTTGATTTGAAACTGTGACTCTAATGCATTTTTTAAACACATAGTTTCATTATCATCATTTGGAAAAATAAAGAAGTCGTCGACATAAAGTGTAACAATTGTTCTGCGACTATTCTTATTTTTGGTATACAAACAAAACTCTATCTTAGAACGCTTATAACCCATTTTGATGATACACTCATCAACCTTCCTGTGCCATGCTCTTGAAGACTGCTTTAAGCCATAAATGGCCCGTTTTAATTTAAATATTTGTCAACGACTTTTTGTTACAGGAAAACCATCCGGTTTTTGCATATAAATTGTTTCCTCAAGCTCACCATTCAAGAAAGCCGTAGTCACATCAAGATGTGTTATATTTAAACCTAACTGAGCAGATAATGCAAATAACAATATCAGTGTTGTATGCCTGACAACAGGTGAAAATGTCTCTGAATAGTCTATACCTTGTTTTTGCATATAACCACACACCACGAGCCTAGCACGATAACGAACATTATTATCATTGTCATATTTCTTTCTTAGAACCCATTTGCACTTCACAACCGTACCACTTTTTGGAGCATCTACCAACTCCCACGCACTATTATCATCAAAACACTTAGTTCTTCATTCACAGCCTTTAACCACTGCTCTTTTTCAGGTCCTTTTAGTGCTTCTTCCAGAGATAAGCCGCTCGCATCATCAAATACATTTTCATCAACCCACATATCTGAGAATCCTAAACGATATGGTTTCTTTCTGCTACCTCATCGGCCTGTTTTCTGGTTCAGTCGTTTCAGTAGTATCATCAGTATCTTCGCCTTCACTTGGTATACACAACTCATCAGATGATTCTACCACTGACTCTTCATTTTTTGCAGAAGTGTCCCCTACTGAATCTAAACTTTCTTCTTTTTGTTCAGCATTAGATGTGCTCTCATTTACTGGTATGATAGCTTCTTCTTCTATGATGATGACATCTCTGCTAGTTGTCATAGATTTTGTCCTTGGGTTGTAAAGTCGGTAACCTTTGACATTGTCTGGAAATCTCATCAATATATGTTTCTCTGACTTCTTTTCCCATTTTTTGTATTGNGATGATGACATCTCTGCTAGTTGTCATAGATTTTGTCCTTGGGTTGTAAAGTCGGTAACCTTTGACATTGTCTGGAAATCTCATCAATATATGTTTCTCTGACATCTTGTCCCATTTTTTGTATTCTTTCCTTTGCTACATGAACCATCACAGTACCGCCAAATATTATCAGAGGGTTTACGTCTAGTTTTCTTCCTGTCCACATTTAAAATGGCGTTTTTCCATTTAACATTGATGCTACAATTCGATTATGAAGATAAACAGCTGTGTTTATCGCCTCAGCCCAAAAATCTTTGCCTCAGTTTGCGTCAAACAACAGGCACCTCGCTTTCTCCACGATTGTGTGATTACGGCGTTCACATAATCCATTTTGCTCTGGTGTGTAAGCGTTTGTTTTTTTATGATGAATCCCTTCCTTTAGCAAGTATGTATAAAATTCTTTATTACAAAACTCACCTCCATTGTCACTTCTCAATGTTTTGATTCATTTGTTAGTTTCATTTTCCACTTTTGCTCGAAATTCCTTAAAACAAGTCAAGGCTTCGCTTTTGTATTTTAGAAAATATACAAATATTATGCGACTATAATCATCGACAAATAGTATAAAGTATTTAGAACCACCTATGGATTATTTCTCCATAGGCCTACAAATGTCTGTGTGAACTACTCCGAGTATCTCATTACTTCTTGATCCAACATGAGCAAAAGTCACTGGACTTTGCTTACCTTCACAACAAACTGCGCAAGATGACTTACTTATATAAGTTTTTCTCATAAAGGTCAATAACTTTTGTGGCAGTTTTAATTTTATTCTAATAGTAGATGTTTGTGTGACCTAATCTGCGATACCATGTGTTTGGAGACACCACGGATGCAGTCAGTACACTTTTTGGCATTCTCAACTTGTAAACTCCATTTATTAACGAAGACGTGGCCACTAATACACCATTTGCATTGTAAACATCGCAACCTTTCTCGGTAAACTGTACTTTATTCCCGTAGCTAATTAACTGGCTCACGGACAACAGATTAGTTGTTAAATCTGGTACACAGAATGCGCCTTTCACTGGCACCTCAAACTCACACTCTTCAGTTTTGGTTACAATATCGACGTCGCCGGTGCACAAAACCCTAACTTTATTATTGTTTGCAACAATAATTTCTTTATTTTCTAGGTATGAAGCATTCTTAATCCAACGTTCGTTTGCCGTGAAGTGCACGCTTGCACCCGAGTCAATTTACCACTCATCTTTGCCAAATTTCCCGCTTAGAAACACTGCACTGAATGCGTTTGTTTGTTTATGAAACATCTTCTTGTCATTTGAGCTACCTGAATCATTTGGGCACTGGTTTTTGAAATGACCGAGCTGTTTACATTTGTAGCATTTGACATGTGCTTTGGCGTTTCCTCAATTTTTTGCTTCCGTCTGCCTTTATATTATTCTTAGGTTGCCACTTCTGCGAACTCTCAAATGCGCCGCTAACTTCATTACGATCTTTTACGTTCACGTCCGTTTCCATATCCAACAACTTCGATTTAATGACGTCTGTTGTGATGGGAATTCCTGAATGCTCAATGGCCATAATCATATGGGAATATTTTTCCGTCAATCCGGCTAGCAATAAACATCCAATCTACTCGTCACTGATGTCAAACCCGGTCCCATTTAACCTCCTGCCAGTTTCTACCATTTGTGTTACATACGACGTCATAGAATTGCTGCTTTCCAGGCGAATCGAGATTTAATTTCGCAGTAAACTTATTATTCTAGAAATACCTGCATCGTCGAATAGAGCCTTCAGCTTGTCCCACGGTTCTTTTTAGGTCGTCACATTCTTAATATGAACGAATAACTTCGAATCGATGGTCATGATCAGTTTAGCCTTGCTCTTCGCGTCATCTGCGGCTTCTACACTTTTCCCGGTAACGGTTTTAATGCAACGCAGCGTGCCCTCCAAGATTAGAAAATTCTGCTCTGCGAAAGTCCACTCACTGTAATTTTCCCGACCCTTCAACTTAGGTACGTTGACTAAAGAGTTCGATGCTATATTTACTGCTTGCACGAATACAAATAGTATCACTATGAACTTCTATCACTGTCGTATACCGTCGAGAGAAATACAGTTTCTAACGTTTATTTTTACTGGAATTATGGGTCTGGGCACATAACCTAAAATAAAACAAACGTGCTAGTTACTGACTAGTGATCGAATGAATATATTCTAAGAACCAAAGAGTACAAACTAAAGAGGACAAACCAAAGAGTACAAACCAAAGAGTACAAACTAACTAGATGGCAGCAGTAGTTACTTATTATGATATTATAACAATAATAGGCATATTTTTTTCCTATTTCTATAATAGGCGGCCTTTTTTCTCTTACATTAATTTAATATATTTCTAATTATTATTTATATACTACCTAAATATAATCGGTGCAAAAAAGTCTTAGGTTTTTCCGTCGAAACAAAGGTTAAATCCCTTATTCATGAAAGGAGGTTTACATTCGTATTTGCGGAAGTGAGCGCATAGAATATTCTGTTAGATTTTTCCCTCCCATACGGTTTCACACTAATTGATGACTGTAAATGTGGGCGTGAAAATATTTCTAAGTATATACATCAGCGGATGAAAGGACTCGTTCGTTTGGTTACGAAAAGAATAATAATGACCCAATTCGGTATATATTCCTAGCATTATCAGACTGGCCAACAACGAATCGGGTGCAAAATGGTAGCTGTAAATACCTGTAAAATGCGAAATGGTATCTTGGTATGCCTGGAAAATGCAAGGAATCGCTTAAAACCAATAAATCTTTGCGCTCAATATAGCGATATTTTTTCAAGTTAACACATGCATATTTGCCTGCATTATGTGTTGCGATTTTGTGTTGCTTTTTTTAAAGGTTGTATTTCTCGAAACGAGTATGAATTGTGATTCTGAAAGCCCAATGTCACGGATTTGATACGAGAGAAAAAGCGCAACCCCCTTCCTCTCATAATGAACTGATGGAAATATGTTTTATTCTGACTGTCTATTCGATTCTCGTAAAATAGTAATGTAAGCTTGCATTTTCTAGGTGGTGTGCAAGCTAAAATAATAATTAAAGTAAATTTTATACTATTTTGAGACGGAGCAAGTTGCTAGAGCAAACGGGAACAAATAAGGACTCGGCCAGGAAACCATACCGGCATTCATCTGGAGTGATTTTTAAAAACCAATTCGGGCCGGACAATTCAAGAATTGAACCCGGATATGGGTCTCCCCTGGGGTTTACTTGTGCGTGCAGATATATGTGTTTATTATCCTATGAATTAAAGTTGGCGTGTGTAATAAATAAAACATTCTACTTNCGGCGTACGCATCCTAGCTCTCCAGCGGTCAGTGCGCTAGGGCAAAGTCCAATTCAACACCTGGTGCAGCGCGGTTGGACGTGTGCGGGAGCTCAGAATACGACTGCACGAGTCTCTCGTTTACTTCTGTAATGGGACTCGTATACACTTCTTAATGTACTCTTTTGTGTTGTGTTAAAAGTTTTTTAATACGTTTACCACTCTCGCCTTCAAATTGGGATATTTTGGGCTCTATCTGTGTACGTGTTTGTGTGTGTGTTTGACGTATGGGCAAGNACTCTCGCCTTCAAATTGGGATATTTTGGGCTCTATCTGTGTACGTGTTTGTGTGTGTGTTTGACGTATGGGCAAGTAGAGAATGTACCATTTTCTTTCTTATTTCTAATTTTTGCAGCATCACAAAGTATCGTTTGTATCACCGGAATTAATAAAAAATATCACATTTAATTTTTATACAAAAAAAAAACAAAGGTGGAGTTCTATCCAGCGTTTATTTACAAAACTTTTTTTACATAGAATTAATTTTATAACATTTTAAAGGGATTAAAATATCTCTAAAATTTAATGGCCTCCATAATGCACTGGCTGCAATATGCTCTAATATTTTTGGCACTTGTGAAGTTATTCCCTATATGTCTCAACGAGGACGACGGATGGTAAATGAGAGCTGTATGCGCGTGTCTTTGCTGGAATACGTATTGTGATATAAATCTGCATGGTGGACTAGCATCTCAGGAATAAAACTGAGTTTTAGTTGGCGTAATTCATAAAGAGTGAATACTATTGACACTTGCTTTATTAGAGGCCGCACATATACATACACATTTTCGCATGTCACTTTTCATGCGGCCTAAGTCACGCAACAGTGTGGGAGGACGAGGGTGTTTTACTGTGGATCAGATATATCTCTTAATGGAGCGAGCGAATGCGAATGTATTAAAATGCAGTAATTTTGTTTGCCGAAGGTAACAGTTTTTTCTAATTTTGTACTTGTGGTGGGCGTACCTCTACACTGGCGTCTTCTCACGGTATATATGTTTCCCCCCAGCAAAACTTACTAAATGTACATTATTTGCGCGTATAAAGAGTTTTATATCTGGACACTGGGAGCTAGAAATATCGCTGCACATGGAGTAACCATATGGATATTTTTTCCTGCTCAATAAATTTCCTAACGAACTGATTCTAAGTTGGGAGCAAATTTTTTTAATGATGAGCGTCTATACATTGGTTAAGGGGAATGCATGGGATCCTTAACTGTGCTATCGCATACCACGGGGTTAGCGAAGTGATTTTAAATCTGTTTTTGAATTTTTGGAGCCATGCTTACTTTATAGAANTATCGCATACCACGGGGTTAGCGAAGTGATTTTAAATCTGTTTTTGAATTTTTGGAGCCATGCTTACTTTATAGAAAGCTGCATAACGCATCTGTACACGGCAATTGATTTCTTCCAACATAAAATTTAAACAAATGTTTTGCTGAAGGGGGGGCAAGCATGTTGTGTAGAAGGGAAAGGGCACTAGTTGATTGATTTTTTATTAATATTTACCCCGAATCATGGTCTTTGTATGCTTCTTTCTCGTGATGTATATTTACAGTATGAGGTTTTCAGTATATTCATTATCTTGCTTTTCGATTCGAATACATTCCCTTCGTGGAATGGGTCAGTTTTTCTAAGCTGCATTCGAGCTATATATGAAATTTTATTGGCGGTGTGTTAATGTGGAGAGCCAACAGCGATGTTTTCCCCCCATTCGAGCTACACATGTGCAAATATCCTTCGAATACCTGCTCTCGTTGTGGGGGCATAGATCTTTAGATAGTGATTGAATGCAGTTTGGGCCTCCACGAAACCATTGTCATTAACCAACCCAGACCCGGCCACGATTCTTGGGTATGATGGTTGCTGGCNGTTTGGGCCTCCACGAAACCATTGTCATTAACCAACCCAGACCCGGCCACGATTCTTGGGTATGATGGTTGCTGGCACGATGGTGGATGCTCATCCTGAAACCTTGATTTTGTGGGAAGTACACTCGCATCCTTCTGTGAAGGAGACTGTCTGTACACGATGGTTTTTGGCAGGTGAAGGTCCTACAGCTACGCAGGTTTTTGCAGACCTCTGCAAGTTATCGCGCCTATCAAATGCCATGCCACATTTAACACTTTAATATGTCACTCGATCTGCATTATTCGAACATTCATTCTTTTTGTGTCTTCGAATACATTTAATGAATGCTAACGAAGTGTTACAGTATCATCACGGGTACTGAGTTAACGCCTTTGTAAGTTATGTAAGTGGTAAAAATATAAATAAAAAAACTGAGTTCTAGTACCATATTTTATGAGGTTGTATATTCCTCAGAGACTAGTAGGCTAAACCAATACTCCAAATTTGAGCATATTTGTAATTAAATATCTGAACTTACCAGTCAGAATGCTAAAAGACGAGGGGTGAGAGAGCGATCTATCACCTTTGCCATTAGACGAGAAACTGTGCCGAGGTACGTGGACAAGTGAAAACAAGATGGTGGATGATGATGTTAAACTCTAGCAGCAATAAAGAACATTACAGGCATCAGTGGTGCACTCTAGTGGACAACAAGAGAACTAAAGCAGACGACATCCAAGGTGGCGGGGGTCGAATGAATGTGAATCATCGGGAAACGAGATGGTGACGAAAGCATGATGGTGGTGGAAACAATATGGCAGCCAGATACAAGAGGGTAGGAAAAATCAAAATGGCGACTGGAAACAAGATGGCAGGTGTAAACAATATGGTGGGCAGAAACAAGATGATGGTCAGAAACAAGATTATGGTCAGAAACAAGATGATGATGGAAACAAGTTAGCGACTGGAAACAAGATGGTGGGTGAAAAAAAATGGCCGATAAAGGTAAATGTTAAGGGCAGAAGATGGTGGCCATGATTCCATCCAAGATGGTGGAATCAAATATGGTGAATGGTGCCTCAGCACCTAAGCCCCCAGTCCTTGTGCCCGAACATACTAATCCTATCTACTTGTTGCAAAAAGAATGAGAGTCCATACCACACCTACCATTTATTCATCATGCGAAATGGTCAAACAGGAAGAACAAAAATTAAGAAATCTTTCCTGGAGTATCCTGGTGCAGCTGAGTGAAAACATCAAGAGTGCAATGGCAAAAATGTCATCCCGAGAAACAGGCGCACAGCTCGGCTCACATCAGAAAAGTGCCAGCTACTAAGGCCACATTGGGTCCCCAACTCGAACCGCTACACAAAGTTAAAAAAAATAAGATGGCTAAATCTAACCCACAAAATAAAAAATTACCACAATAGTACAGAACAATNAGCTGAGTGAAAACATCAAGAGTGCAATGGCAAAAATGTCATCCCGAGAAACAGGCGCACAGCTCGGCTCACATCAGAAAAGTGCCAGCTACTAAGGCCACATTGGGTCCCCAACTCGAACCGCTACACAAAGTTAAAAAAAATAAGATGGCTAAATCTAACCCACAAAATAAAAAATTACCACAATAGTACAGAACAATAAATAGCCAAATCGAAAAACCTACCTAAAATGGCGGATAAACCATTTCGTCTTGCGATGAATGAAAATAAAGCTAACAAAAGCCAAGGCGACTACATGCTGCAAAAAATGGCAGTGAACAAGACCAAAGAAAACGCAAGTAGAAATATGTATATATCGCAGCTTGCTGTGGACTTGTTCGTTTAGCGCGACCATTCGATATACACTATGTGATCAAAAGTATCCGGACACACTTTAAAATGAAGTATAAATTTGGGCTACCCTCTATCGGTAACACTGCCAGTCGATACGGTGTTGGCCCACACTCAGCACTGATGACAGCCTGCATTCTCGCAGACATACTTTCAAACAGGTGGTGGGAGGTTCCCTGGGCAATGAGAGCCCATTCCTCGCGGAGCGCTGTAATGAGAAGAGGTATCGATGTGGGTCGATGTGGTCTAACTTATAGTCGGTATTCCAAAACATCCCAGAGATGTTTTATCTTATAAAAATCAAGACTCTGCACAGGTTTGTCAACAAGTGGGATGTTGTTTTCCAACCACCCCTTCACATGCCCTGCAGTATAGATGCGTTTTCGGTAATGTTGAAAGACACAATGGTTATCTCCGAACTGGTCTTCGTTGGTAGGTGTCATGAAAGTTGTTAAAATGTATAACATAAACACATGTCTTGAGAGTGCCAAATAAAGAAACAAGGGGACCAAACCGCCTTTAGGAAAAACATGACCAAATTGTAATCCCACCACCCCAAATTTTATAGTTGGCACTATACAGGCTAGTTTGTGTTGTTCGCCAGGTATTCGCCACACCCACTCCCTACCATCGGAACGCAACATTGTATACTGAGGTTCATCACTACACTTAATGGTTTTCACTGTTCTATTGTCCAGTTTAGATGCTGCTTACACCAAGCAAAGTGGTGTTTGGCATTTGCCTGTGTTATGTCTTACTTATGGGCACCTGCTTGGCAATGGAAACCACGTTTCCCCACCTCGCGCCGAACAGTCATAGTGTTTGGGGTGAATTCTGATGCAGGTTGGAATTCCTGAGTGATGGTGGCGATAGATGATTGACGTTTATGCTGTACGACCTCTTCAACCCTTGACACTCTCTGGTGGTCAACATGGGAGGTCACGCTGCATGATTTTGTGTTTAACACGTCCCTTCACATTTCCACTTCTCATTAACATTGGAAAAAGTGGACCTATGACTAATTAGGAGTGTGGAAATCTCGCACACATACTTTTTACACACGTAAAACTTAAAAACTTGACTACATTGAATGTCAGTGAGTTCCTTAGGCCATCCAATTATGCTGTGACGCGCTGTATGCTGACTACTGCGATCAATTCCCAAGTGTTCCATGCGTTAGATAACAGTACTGTGTCTCATTCTAAGTTAAACACACTTTTCGCCGAATGTCCAGACTCGTTTATCACTCGAAGTGATCGCGGACATTACATTGGGTTTGACATTTCAATTGTTATGACATTTATAATCTTATTAACAAATACGTTACGTTTTAACCATATAATCGAAAACATAAAACATTCTTGAAGTATTACATGATAAAATACCTACATATTAGGTACAGCATAACCTTTCCTTTAAAAAAATATAATTGGATTTGACAAACTATGTTTAGTTTTATATTATAATTGTGATAGGAAATATAAAAATTTGCAAGAATTGGGCACTTTGCCGCAAACAAAACTAGGAAACACCTAAAATTATTTCCGAAATGAAACCATTAAAATTTACAAATTAATAAACACAAACTTGTGCCAAAAGCTATGGCACACCCTTCCTCGCTGAAAGCAAGAATTGGGGTATGCAAAGATGAGGCGAGAGCAGTGCAGACAAAAGAATTCTAGGATGCTGCAATAAAAACGTCATAAAAGACAACATCTTAACACTAAACTTAAACATTAAGAAGAAGTTCTGCTAAAGACAACAGGTAAAGGAAATACTATAGAATGCTGTGGGGTAGAGACAGAAGGTTAGGCAGCTGGGGAAGATAGAATATTTGCACAAAACTTGGATTTTAACCAAAAGAGGAGAGCGAACAAAATGCAAAATACTGCAACATAAGAGAGTATGGTGGATATAAAAAAATATGGTTCTCAGAAGGTGGAGCAGGTTGAGGATGGAGAAGTTAGATAACATAACAGAAATAAGTGCCCTGGGGCTGGAAATCTAAAGGAAAATCGAGTTCCTTAATGATGGAATCATTAAGAAAGAGATTGAATAATTTGGAAAGATGTTGGGACGTGAGTTTGGAATTGAGTTTTGAAAATTGCGGAACAGCTAAGGATTGATTTAAATGGATTGCAGAGTTTACTTGAAGAAGGTTTTGAACTATGGACTGACAATATAGCAATGATAAGCATAGCTAATAAAACTAATCCTAGCCAACGAGAATCTAAAAGGTGGATGAGTTTCAAGAGTAATCCTACATATAAAGGTTATATCAATATGGAATTTCGTAGCAAACAACCATTGTGCATTAGTTTTTTTGGAAAAAGGTCAACTCTAAGGTTACTAAAGATTCGTAACAAAAATCAAGGGAAGGTTTGTCAGAATAGAGATTGGATTCACAACTATTAACTATGAGCATCAAAAAATTGAAAGCCGGAAGGACTTATAGTTGTACCATAAGTTTTACACTGACAACAATTTAGATTGAAAAGGAGAAAATACTTTCTCTCCAGGCTCACAATAAGGAAATCTGAAACTATTAACAACAAAAATCTATTTACTTCGGGAACTAACATAGGAAAATGAGGAATACAATAACTCTGTAAACAGTCTTTGTTTGCCAAAGGAATATTCACAACAATGTCAAGTAAAAAGCCACTAATAACTCCCTGCACAGTACTAAAGCCATAATCTGCATAAAGATGATCAAAATTCACTGAAGCAATCATGCGCAAAGGTAGAGTTATCAGATGTTGTATTTGGCATTATAATTCAGTAGGGTATAGCTCAATTTTCTGTGGACACTAGTCTAGAGAGCATACTTCAGATCAAACAGCACTAATCTTGCACTAGACAAGGCTTCGCTGACTCTTAAAAATATAATGCCTATATCTAACCTGAAACTAACAAATACTAAATTTTTTCAAAGTTAATTTATACGTTGATTCGAGATAACTCACAGCATATTGTAATTACTTAAGTAACGAAAGNCCATAATCTGCATAAAGATGATCAAAATTCACTGAAGCAATCATGCGCAAAGGTAGAGTTATCAGATGTTGTATTTAGCATTATAATTCAGTAGGGTATAGCTCAATTTTCTGTGGACACTAGTCTAGATAGCATACTTCAGATCAAACAGCACTAATCTTGCACTAGACAAGGCTTCGCTGACTCTTAAAAATATAATGCCTATATCTAACCTGAAACTAACAAATACAAAATTTTTTCAAAGTTAATTTATACGTTGATTCGAGATAACTCACAGCATATTGTAATTACTTAAGTAACGAAAGGCCAATTACTGAATTCCTTTTGTTAAATTTTAAAAACTATCTTCAGGATCTTTAATGAAAATTATGTGATTTGCTACATTAACAGAGATATTATCTTGCACTTCGGTCAAAGAATCTACATTTTTCAATTTTTTTTTAATTGTCGTCGTGATCTTATGTAACAAATACATTTTTAAGAATTTTGCCTCCAAAATATAAAATTTCTCTTCTTTCACGCAACTTAGGCAGAAGAGAGGTGAGCATCGAAACTTCTGCCTTGAAGGCGGTCATATTCTCTTCTAGTTGCTAAATCGCCAATTCTAAATTCTCGTAAAAAAAAATCTGCTTCCATGATAGGTAACAAAATGTTTGGGCACTTTAATAACGGTCTTTAACATTTGATCCAACTGCAAACATTCTTCATGCAATGGTTGAAGATCAAAATTCAACACAGGAGAGTATATATTGTCTGAAGAGATTACGTCTCAATATTTTTGAAAATCAATACCAGAGATAAAATTGGTTGCCATGACTGAAGAAACACAAACTTAGTGAGTGAAGAGATTTGGGTGGCTCTTCACAACGAGGTCTTGAGAGCTAACACAAACACAGGAGACAACAGCCAGGAAAAGGGCCAAGGTACCAAACATGATGTCGGTCTGGACCTCAGACAAACCGAACACACAGGCGGAACTGGGGAAAAAAAAAAGAATGGAACCTCATTAAGAGTAAAGTGGAACTGACTGGAGAGTGGAGAGACAACACACTTTACACTGACATTACACTTAAGGTTTAATTACTAAAGATAAGAAGTTATTGATATAACTAATGAGCCTACTTTCTTCTACTCAGATGCAAAATATTTTGATAAAGTTTTAAAAAAGTTACATGGGAGTCGTGATGTCTCGTTGATAGCGATATCGTTAGAGATGCATCCAGAAACAAATGCAATGCTAGTGAGACAATTACAAAAAAACATGTGCCTTATCAGGGACTCAAACACAGAACGCCTTATAACGTAAGCTGGTGTGCAGACAACTACATTACAGAGTTAGGATTCGGAGCATTAACTTTGATAGTAATAATTCCAAAGTTTTGTTAGGCTGGGTTTAGCAACTTCTAATATCTACAGAGGCATGATTTAAAAACAAATGTGTGAATCGAAAACACTTCGTTAACCTTCAAAACGAATCGCCTAATTCCATTTGACATACTGCGTTTATTATAAATGCGTTTAGCCTAACTGCAATTGGCCTAATTTCGTTAACTTCGTTTACCCTAAAATGTCAAATTTACAAGATCTTTAAACGAAACTGCGTTTGTCCTAATGGCGTTTGGCCTAATTTCCTATCGGCTAACTTAGTTTAGCCTAACTAAATTTATCCTAACTTCGTTTGGCATAACTACGAATATCTTAACTGCGTTTATCCTAACTTCGTTTGGTATAACTGCGAATAGTTTAACTGCTTTTATCCTAATTTCGTTTGGCCTAACTTCGTTTAGCCTAACTGCGTTTGGCCTAAATGCGTTTACTCAAATTGTGTTTGCCGTAACTGTTTGCCCTAAAGCATATTTTTCATAATGAAGTCATCATTTTAGAATCAACTGTTCTTCAGTGTGATGAACGTGAATACAATTTAACCCAAGCGGTAAAAAAAATTTCAACAGTAACTTTGTTTCAAATAATTGTTTGGATTGTTACTCAAGAGAAGGCATGTTGTTCTGCAACCACTAGATTCTGGTTTGCCCATCATCCTTTGGTAGAAATAGACAAACTATCAGTAGTTATAAAATACCGATCCCAGCACAGCGGAAAATTCACTTAATCGGAAGGTATCCCCCTGGGGCTGTAAATTACTTTTTGGTAATGATTTCGTCACTAAATGGAAATTGATTTCATCACTAAATGAAAAATGATTTCGTCACTAAATGAAAAATGGGCTTGCGGTGGCACTTGGGTATTGTTATTAAGTACAACAGCGATGAGGTTAATACAATAATGTTTAATGTTTATAAACCTCATAAGAAAATGTAACTATGTGTAAAATTAAGTGCCCTTATTCATAAAATTATTCATCCTTTCCTTTACTCATTAGTTCATCATACGCAGCCCAGCCCGCAAGAGAGAGCTACCTCGAAATGTTTGAAGTGGATTTTCCTCATGGCACACTAAAAAAGGAATTATAGAACTTCAACCTCTGAGGTGATGGGAAACGCTGTATTGTCGTTTCACGTAATACTTAATAACACTTATTCACGACAGACTATTGTGTTTAAAGATGTTAAAAATAATGCTTACGCTAATGTTTAAAACTCATTAATTTTTTTTTAATTTTACGTACATGGTATTGGCAATTAATTTTTACTATCTATAAATTTAATGAGTAATTGCCGTTCTTTATTCTTCATA
The DNA here is from genome assembly GCA_002778355.1 of Clitarchus hookeri. Classification (NCBI taxonomy): domain Eukaryota; kingdom Metazoa; phylum Arthropoda; class Insecta; order Phasmatodea; family Phasmatidae; genus Clitarchus; species Clitarchus hookeri. The sequence goes on along the minus strand of NQII01008930.1, from coordinate 12,798 downwards.
ATACTACGGCACAGTCACCAAAGAACGAATAATAGGATTTTTTATGGGAGTAAAGGTGTAAAATGTGCTTTCAATTAGTACTAAATATATTTTAAACCATATGTAATGTCAACGCAATTTTTATTAAAAACAATACATTTACCAAAAACTATTTTCAGGATTTTTTTAAATTATCATCTCCAAAATGCGGAAATGGTTTTAATGTATTGCCCCCTCCCCCTACCCAATTTACTAATTAAATCTTTATCTCACAGAAATTTTTACATATTATTGTTGAATTATCTTGTAATGTTACGCATTTACAAGCTATATGAACATGATCAAGTTCATTTTTCAGGAAGATGTACACGGGAAAAACTTTGCTATATTTTCAAAATTTCACAAACCTTATTAAGATAAAAAATAAATATTGAGTTTCCGATGGATATATTTGTAGGAAAGAGTTTTGTTTATTTGCCTTTACAGCACACATACATTCCAAGGGCAAATTAAAACCAACGATTGCAGCCATGGGACTTACACATACCTTACAGTCGAAACAGTGGTAAACCATTTTATTATTTCCTTTACGAAGTCATACATTTCTTTCATTGACAAATCCAAATAATATAACACTGCAGGGAGATTCAAATATATGCGTTCCGAACCATTGCAACACACTTCATGCGCCTAGCACAGGCGCATGAAGTGTGCATGGTTCGGTAACAAGACACATGATTTAAAAACGGTTGGATTTAATAAACGTGGAGTGAAGTGATTTGAGAAGCTTATTATGTGTTTTCAAAAGTTATGTAGACATATCATTAAATTTCTTATCCCCTCGATTGAGTTAATGATATCACTTTATTCCTATTATTTTTGTTACATCAGTTACTGTTACATTTACTAGATAAATAATTTGCATTTAATCTGTTGCAAGCTCCTTTTACTATAAAATTATGTGTGGCATGTCAATAAATTTTAATATGATTTGATCCTCTGCTATTCATTACATTTTCACTCAATAATTCATTCCAATAAAAATTAAATAACCTTGTAGGGTCGCAAAATTACACCATATGCAGATTTTTATTATTCACTTGTTTATGTATTTGTAAGATGTAATATGATTTCACTGATGTTGTTTATCATTGGCACATTAATTATGTTAATTGGTATGTAATTTCAATAGACATTAAAATTTTGATTTTATTTAATTGTAATACTATTTATATGTGTTGGAAAAACATATAAAGGCTTTTGTAATGCAATTAGAAAGCCCTATTATCTGATCCCATTATTGATCTGTTGTAATGGTAACTAAGTGACGTGATGAGTAATCATTGCCGCTAGCACTCTTGTTATTGGGGAGTTATAGGCGACTTTATTTAATTACTTGCCAACTGGCCCGGCTTTGCCTGGGTACAATTGAGTTTTACAGTGATACACTAATAAATAAATTGGGAAAATACAATTCATTTATGTGAAAACAGAATTATAAAATTTTACTATGTTAGCCTAGGTTTTAAACTAAATACGGCAACCCAAAAGGAAGGAAATATTTTTAACCCGATAGCCAAGAAGAAGGGTATTGTTTTTGGATTATATCTGTGCAACTATCGCGTGGTTAACACATTTCCGCTTTCGATGTATGAAAATCAAAACGTGAGTTTAATCAAGTTATAGCTTTAGAAATCAGTGTTTCTAGGGACTACTTTTTTCGCTTGGCTGAGGGATCTTAATCGATCACCAAAGATAAAAAACGTTCCCAGTGGCACACATTAGTATGGGTGACCGCTTAGTGGCATAACATCTGAGCACTTCCGGATTTCAGAAGGCAAGTTAAATGTTTGGTCCCGGTTGTTATCGATTGATAACAGTCGTTAAGCCATTTCAGAGGTCCTTAGGTGGCCTGATAAACTCTGACACAAGAGGGAAAAAATATTTCGGTCACGTTCCCAGCCGTTGCAGAATTACATTACAATTTACCGTGATAAATGTATCCTATGTCCTATTCCAGGACCTAAAGTACCTACATACCAAATTTCATCAAAATCCATTCAGCCGTTAACGAGCTGAGTGGTAACAAACATACACACACATTCTTTCGCATTTATAATATTAATAGGATGACTTTGAAGGGCTATTCTAGCCATCTTAATATTCCAAGACATGACGCTAACCTATGTGGGTTCGGCAAGCAGAGTATTATTTGGTCTTTAATATAAGGTTCCGAGTTCGAACCTGAAAACAAGCCATCTTAAAGGAGACGAAGACGTCAGGCAATATTTAGGAAGAAGCAGACCTGTATCGGTCGCCACCTGCGTATATTTTCATGTTAATTAGTTCGAACTACCACATGTGCTTAAATGTGCTGTGACTGTAATGTAATTACAAGTCCGAGAGCCTTAATAGGGAATCCCACGATGAGAGGTCCTGCCGCATCCAGGGAATGCGACTGCCGACAACGAGATCGCCAAGAACTTCGAGAACACCAATTTTCTTCGTTTTAAATTGTCATCAGCTAAGTTAACGACTTTTTTTATTAAGAAGCAGAGATGAACTCTTCGATTCAAGTTGAACTAAACCTTGTTAAGTTAACTACTGATAAACTTGCATTATTAGTCATTTTCACGCTACTGCAACCTTAGTTATACAGGATGGTGGCTAGTAGGGTACTGAGTGAATGTACTTTGGTGCAGACTAAAGGCATATGTACTTGTTGCATAAGGAGTGAACAAATACTCTTATTCTCAGTTAGTTAACACACAAGTATTTTATTTGACTGAAAATAACATGGGTATTTACACACACGAGACTGAGCCCCCCACATGTCGTAGGCCTGAAGGGTGGGTTGGCGGAATACTATGAGTCGGGGGAAGAATGCTTGAATGGAGACATTTTTACTTAACTGTGACTGCTGCTTTTAGTGAGTTGTCTTTGTTGGTTGGGGGAGCTGGGTCATCTCAGCGTCCCTTCTGGGAAGTCCAGGTTTGGTTTCCCAGGACTTGTGGTGTCTCTGTGATCTCGGCTGGCGGTTCCTGTCGGAGACCTTAGCTAAGTACTATCTCGGCATCGCACTTTGCGTCCCGATGTGCTACTCCGTCGCCATCCGGCGCCGTCTACTTCCTCTCGGTGTGGGGCCTCTCGTGAGGCCACCACTCGACTACCTGGCTCAGTCTCGCGGTTCGCATCCCAACTTGGTGATACGACTGTTCTGTTCCCATCACAAGATTGACTAATCTCACATCTCAGCATCATTCCTGTCTGTCGCCTCTCAGTGCGGGTTACAACTGACACTATGTCACTGACTCTGCCTCTGCTGGGGTCCGAACCCCGGCCTCGGTTGACTGACTCACCCAGCTGCCTTGCGTCTCTCGGCGTGAAGATACAATGGATTGACCTCTGCCTCGCAGCGAGGCCACTGAACAACTCACTCTACATCACTGGTTCTGCCGGGGTTCGAACCCTGGCCTCGACTGACTGACTCACTCGACTCACTCGCGTCTCTTGGCATGAGGATGCCACAACTGAGTGACCTCCACCTCGCGGCGAGGCCACAGAAAAACTCCCTTCCATCTGGGCTGCACTTGTGATTTAAGTCGTTCGTCTCTATATTGAAGCTGCCTTTGTCAGCAATTTCTCAGGAGAGAATTGGGGTATTCCCCTTTGCAACTAGGGCGTTTTTGTGCCCGAGTTTGTGTCTTTTCAGTGGATTGGGTGCTCCAACCAGGGTGGAGGAAGGGTGAGGGTGGTGTGAAAGGGATTCCTACGGTACAAATTTCTGAGCTGTGGTCTGCACAATTCTGGTCGGGGGCACCCCCTGCTTCTTTCGTCGTGAGCCGCCTATCTGCCTATTTCTCTTGTGTGGCTGAAGGTTCTCCCCCGAATCACTAGCCTCGGGAATTTTCCTGTGTCCTTCTAGCCTTGGTTCATCTCCGGGGGTGAATGCCCGGTTTGATAATTTCGTGGTCAGCTGTTTGCCCTGGATATGTATTAATAAGATGGCAGGTTGTGGTAATGGCTCTATGCCTATTCTAGTATGCGACCTGCATCAACCCCCTCCCCCCCTGGGTGATGTGCTGGTGCACACCCTGTCATTGTGTCGACTACCAGTTCCGCATCTGTCTGGTTGCCTTTTCTGTGAGTCTCTGCGCGCATTGTCCTTGCCTGTTCCCCTGTGCACATCTAATGAGATGTAGCATTCTCCTCCCCTCTCTTCCCACTTTGACCTAGTGAGGGGTGCTGTTATCAGCTAGGGGGTCATTTGCCTCTCTGTCTATGGCCATGACTCAAGGACCTCTCCCTCCAAATGCTCATCTCATTATGTGAACATGAACGACCTGATGTCAAAATGGAACTCTATTGGTCACTGTGAAACAACACACTATGCTGAGGGCTTATATAATTTACACGATACATTTCCAATACATCGCAGGCAATACTTACCCTGGGGAAATATATGTTTAAACTCCTGAATATATGGGGTGGTCTCAGAATCTCTTAAATTTACATTAATTACAAACAAAGTAAACCCTGGTTACATTTCACACTTCTCTTGTTACATTTCACACTTCTCTTACATCACTACACCAAATTGAACTGGTTAATTACACACTCAAGTAATCCACTCAGACCACAGTAATACTGGCTGATTACTCCTCTGACCTGCCGCACTAAGTGACCCGTCCAGGTCATGGTAATTGTGTTCTTATTGAAGAGTTGCAAACAGGTATTTGAGCAAGCTTCTCTCAGCAATTACTTGCGTAGTGACAGGTGTTATTTTACTTCTTACGGGAGCTCACAGGCCACTCAACAAAAAAAAGAACACACTTATATCCTCTGATCGGAGACACGTGACACTTACAACAAAGAAAAAATTTATCATTAGGCTGAGGGCCTAAATCTCTAATCCTAACACATATTACACTGGAACAAAACTTACAATTCGCCTGATGGTCCCTTTTTCTAACTTACACTTAGTACACTAGCTGAGTTTAAAATTACTGTCCCATGCATTAGTGCATAAAACAACACATATTTACACCTTTTTACACATAACCAATATCCCTCACCTAGCAATGCTAAACAATAAGTAAACACTGGNTCTAACTTACACTTAGTACACTAGCTGAGTTTAAAATTACTGTCCCATGCATTAGTGCATAAAACAACACATATTTATACCTTTTTACACATAACCAATATCCCTCACCTAGCAATGCTAAACAATAAGTAAACACTGGTAAACAATGAGACTAATGATGTAAACAATGGTAAACAATAAGTAAACACTGGTAAACAATAAGTAAACAGTTGTAAACAATAAGTAAATACTGGTAAACAATGAGACTAATGTCCCGCATCTCTTGTTGCTGACTTTAGTGGTCTTACTGTGTGTGTTTGAACACATAATTACACTGTCACAATAACACTCTACAACTGGGATGAAGGTCTCTTAACACTTAACATTTCAGGTACTGAAAATAATCACACGGTAAACATTAAAAATCATCTACACTTGCTGCACTTATTTCTGCGTCCGATAGGGCTTCTCGCCCAGGTTGCACTCAGCGGGCGAAACATGGTAAACACCCTACATTGTATCGCACAGAGTCTGTTCCTGGTTGTGTCTGCTCAGCCCCTGGACTTCGCGAAGCCTGTACTCACGACGATGCCTGTAGAGGTTACATCTGTCCCGGTCCCGGCAGCTGCGCCAAGGCAGGATCCGCCTGGCCTTGTTTACTTCCGCCTGGATAAGGGATCCCCCGCCCTCCTCCAGCACTGTATCCCTGGTAATGTGCGGGGGGAAGGGGGTCCCTCTTCATCCTCCCGTTCAGTTGGCTTGGTGCCATCTGTAGGTGGTTGGCTTGGGTCATCGGGTTAGCTGCTTTCCCCCCGGTACATCCTCTCCTCTGGGATAGTTTCTTGGGTGCGGCTCTCTGATGGTGCTAACTCGTAGGGGGCGTCTTGGGGTTGCCCCATGTGTGCTGTATGTTCCAATATCCGCTCTCTCTCCCCTGCTTCTTCGCACATGGTCGCCACTTCTCCTTCCGGCCTACCTTCCCCCTTCATTCACCTCTTTCTCCTCGTCCGCTTCCTGCCTCCATTCGCTTCCTTCTTCTCACACGTCTCCTTCACACGCTCATTCTCACACACGTATTTTCAGCCCGGTATGGGTCTCACTGAATGGCGCTTCAGCCGCCGTTGTCTCCCGACGCACTTGCTCGTGTGCGTTATCTTTGGGCTCTGACTGAGATAGCATTGAGGCTGTGTTACTTAATGATTTTGCCTGCTATCCCCACATTACCATCCACCATCCGGTAAATTAGCGACCTACTATTCCTACTTTTTCTTTTCTAGCTTCTTCCTTCCGTTCCTGCATATTATTAGTGGCCTGGTAAGTAAGCCTCATCGGCGCTCCTAGTTACTGTTATCGGCTGGCGTGGTTATTCACCCGACCGCCTGACCTGTTATATACATGTCATTGTCCCCATCCAGTGGACTAGTGACCTACTGCTTCTACGCCATTCGTCTACTCGTCTCCTTTCACCAGCTCTCGCCACACTATGGTCATCCAACCAGTGGACTAGTGTCCTATTTTGCCGCTACTCTCCCTTCAAATTTTCGTTCGTTTCTCTTCTCGTACTTGTTAATTCCTAGGCTGCCTGCCTCGTGAATTTTGACTAGTCGCAGGCTAATGTCGAGCACCACTGGGTTTTAGACACTCTGAAGTCGGTTTTTACCTAACTACTCGGTAAGGGCGAGACCCCTTTTTCTCGCGTATAGTCTAGTTCTTGTTTTCTGCCTACACCGAAGTAACTACACCGAGATTGGGCGCCAAAATAATTTTATGCTACTGCCACCTGAGTTATACAAGATGGTAGCTAGTAGGGTACTGAGTGAATGTACTTTGGTGCAGACTAAGGGCACCTGTAGTTGTGTAAGGGGTGAACAAATATTCTTATTCTCATTTAGTTAACACACAAGGATTTTATTTGACTGAAAATAACATGGGTATTTACACACACACGAGACTGAGCCCCGCTCCCCCCACCATAGGCCTGAAGTGTGGGTTGGCGGAATGCTATGCGTCTTGTATGTGACATGCGTCAATTTGCTTAAAACACTCCGCTAGTCTGAAGCAAAGAACAAATTAATTAATTGTTTTTTCTGGAAGTTTGAAATTTTGATTGCCAGGCATAAAGCAATTGGATCCCTTCAGTCACTATAAAAGCTAGTGTTGCTGAGGCCACAGACTTAATCATGTCTGCTAATTGATTAAACTTTTCCTGTCCAAAATAATTAATTTTGTTTAAAATAAGTCTTATTAAATTTTACATATTTACAACGTTGTTGCTGAGTAAATTATTACCAGTAGCAGTAGATAATTTTCTGAGTGATTTATTGTTGTTTTGCTTTTGAATTTTTTTTGTACTATTTGTGAGTATTCTTCTGCCCCGCACATAATTTCCTACATATCTCTAACACGTGTAAGTGTATGCAGTCATACGTATACCGAAGGGTTACATACCATGATGAGGGTTTTTCGTTAAAACTGGCGCCGTACGTGGGGCCTACTTACTGTACACACATTACTAAGCACACGCCATGTCGTCTAGTAGTAATGGGCGGCGGCGTACATGTGTTTCAACTTACTTTTAAGAAATAAGTGTAATTGTTTTGCAGAGTTGAAAAATTTAATTTTTGAAGTTATACTTTGTTTGGCACATTGAGGATAAACGTTTAGTGTGCAACGGAAGTCGCGTGCGCACAGTGTAACGAAATTTGACAATGATGGTGGTAGGGGCATGACCCAATGCACATGCGCGTATAGTAGCGCGTGCATGACAGTGAACATGATAGAGGTATTACCCAATGCACATGCACGTATAGTTGCGCGCGCACGACAGTGAACTGGGTAGGTGTATGACCCAACGCGCATCCGCGTATCGTCTAGCCATATACAAACACAAGGTACACAACATAGCACATGGTTATATTTAAAACCAACAGAAAATCAGTTCACGTAATAAGCAAATTGAAAAAATTTAATTTACATTAGTAGTTCATTGTGAATATATATACACTGAAGAGCCAAAAAAAAAAAAACTGGTACACCTGCCTAATATTATGTAGGGCCCCCACGAGCACGCAGAAGTGCTGCAAGACGACGTGGCATGGACTCGACTAATGTGTGAAAATATGCAGGAGGCAATTCACAACATGAATACTGCAGGGCAGTCCACAAATCCATAAAAGTGCGAGGTGGTGGAGATCTCTTCTGAACAGCACGTTACAAGGCATCCCAGATATGCTCAATAATATTCATGTCTGGTGATTAAGGTGACCAATGGAAGTGTCTAAAGTCAGAAGAGTGTTCCTGGAGCCACTCGGTAGCATCTCTCGATGTGTGGGGTGTCACATTTTCCTACTGGAATTGTCCACGTCCGTCGGAATGCACAATGGACATGAATGGGTGCAGGTGATCGGACAGGATGCTTACCTATCTGTCACCTGTCAGACTCGTATCTAGACGTATCAGGGGTCCCATTTCACGCCAACCGCACTCGCCCCATACCATGACAGAGCCACCACAAGCTTGAACAGTCCCCTGTTGAAATGTAGGGTCTATGGATTCATGAGGATGTCTCCATACCCGTACACGTCCATCCGTCCGATACAATTGGAAACGAGACTCGTCAGACCAGGAAACGTGTTTCCAGTCCTCAACAGTCCAATGGCGGTGTTGGTGGGCCCAGGCGAGGCGTAAAGCTTTGTGTCGTGCAGTCAACAATGGTACACGAGTGGGACTTCGACTCCGAAAGCCCATAGCAATGTTGGTCCGTTGAATAGTTCGCACGCTGGCACTTGTTGATGCCCTAGTATTGAAATCTGTGCCAATTTGAGAAAGGGTTGCACGTCTGTCACGTTTAATTATTCTCGTCAGTCGTCGTTTGTCCCGTTCTTTCACGATCTTTT
>NQII01008929.1:43797-54992 GCA_002778355.1 Clitarchus hookeri | reverse complement strand
TCCGGGTGCAGGACGAGCAGCGCCGAACGAGGGGCGCCTATGGGCGGTTTCCTTGCTTTACGAACTGGGCGGGAATTTTCGCGTGCGTTATACGGCCGTTGTTGATGTCCTTGTCGAGGCGAGAAACGAGACTCCATCCAGCACCACTACGAGCGCCGTATAACACGAACTGGAGCTCTCAGGGCCGCCAGCTGTTGACACTAAAATGTGCGTGGGGGAGGAGCTGCGAATGCTCCTTAATCCGGTGTTGCCAACCCATTTACGCCGCGTTTTTACTGTTGCGACACAGCAAGCGATTAACAGTGAGCACCATTTCCCAGCCACTCGCGTGCTAGCGAGCGTGCTAAAGGGAGCAACTCAACAGTCAACGAGATCCGATCTGTTATTCACAGCGGGCCGTTAAAGTTGATTAACTAGAATTTGGTCGAAATGACGCCTCGGAGATGGTGTCATTAGAGAAGTCGTTATTTAAGTGCGTCACAACGTTATGCTTTGGCTCTTTATTAAAGTCCTCGTATAAGATGCGATTTTCTTCAATATTTCATAAGTGCGGTGAAGAATTTCGAAGCACATTTAATCAGCATTTTCTCGNTATAAGATGCGATTTTCTTCAATATTTCATAAGTGCGGTGAAGAATTTCGAAGCACATTTAATCAGCATTTTCTCGGTTGTGCTATGTTTTATGCTCACAAAATATTGTGCACGCGACTTTTAAAATTTCACGAATGATAAGCGACATGTAATTCTTAAAATTTGAGCCCTCCAATTGAAAATCGTTCTTTTATTATGCTCGAAACTTAATAGACGTCGGCTACATTCAATAACATTCACTCATAGTGTATTTCGTTTCATGAGTTCAGATATTATTACGGTAGTATATGCATTACGTACATACGCATAGGCCTACATGCTGTCACGCACGGATATAAAGCTTTAGCTTGTTTCCAAGGAATTATGCAAATATGAGAAACTTTATTGACTTTATGCTTGTTTTAGTTTTTGAATATGTAGTAAGTAGGGTCACATACAACTTTCATAAGCGAAAGGTAAATATGTTCCCATATTTCTGCAGCGTGCATCTTAACAAGAGGAAACTCACGTTAATTACATTATATCAAACTACCCCTTAGTGTTTTTACTTTATGACTAATGTATTTTTTACAAAATTAGGATAATATTCTTTATTGCCACTTGCTCTATAACTCTGCTCCGCAAGAAACTTTGAAATAAAAGAGCAATTAAAATACAAGAAAGGTTTTGGACGGCTCTTAACAGCGAGGTCTTGGGAGCATTAAAATACAAGAGTTTTCGATAGTAGAAAGGAGTCTCATCTCGTGTTTTCATTATTAGAATTACAGTTCTCTCAGTTCCAAAGTAAAACATTCTTACATACACTAGAGAAAATATAATCAGATGTTTGAATGCAGTCAGCAGGGTGATTATCATTATCTTAGCAGTGTATTAGATTCTGTGAAATCCCAAATCCAAACTAAATTGAATGTAAGAGAGAAAATAAATATGTAATGACTTATTAGTGTTTAATATGTCCAGCAACTTTATCGAATACACTCTGTAAAATTTTGATGGGGCATCGTTTTTTAAGTATAAGATTGATTTACTTTGGAGTTATTTTTTACAAATTAAATATAATTCCCCGACGACGCTCAGTATTTATGTAGAGGACTGTGTCTCAGACAAGAAAACGCTTTCATTAATATAAGAGAAAACACTTTGTTGCTGAAAATAAAGGAAATTTATTTCAATTTCTATTCAAGAAAACATGCAAGTTGCCTACAGGTCTGTCCAACGACCTAGGAGTATCTTACTAAATATTACACGTGCATCAGGTAGGCAAGACTGGCGTCACAGGAACTGAAATCACTCATGAAACATTCTGCTGGTTTAAATACATGTTTCAGCTGAAATGAATCTCAAAGTATTCCTTTCTTCTAGAAATGTTGTTGTATTTCACATAACCTAAAGCGGGGAAAGCTGCATGGAAAACCTGAGACAAGAAATTACGTATTTGTAAATAGTCCATATGAACAACATATACTATCAAAGAAATACTTCTAGCTATATATAACCTCGCAAAATAGCTTAGCCTTCTCATGCATAATGTTCTGTGAGCTTCAGGTTTGCAGTGCAGGTTTCACCGTATCTGTGATTACACATGAAAAATGCAGCAGATCTAAATGCACGTTTAACCTCCACTGAGTCTGTACACTTCTGCTTTTCTTCCCAGAAACTGCTTGCATTTCAGATCACCGAAAGCGGTAAAATCTGTACGGCAAAACTCAGACATGAAATGACGTATTTGTAAAATGTTTGTATGAATAACAGGGTCTGTTGCCGTTATTCTGGGATGCAATAAAACAATCAGGCCTTATCAGTTTATTTCTTGTCAACGTTGCTGTCAACAATTAGAAACGTACAGGAAAATTTAACAAAATATACGTATTAAGAAAGAGAGCACAATAAATGACGACAAGAACTAATATCTATAATTAGATTTAATTAATTACATTAAATTGAAGTATTTAATTGTTTTATAAGATTATAAAAGCCCTAAGAAAGTGTCTTCTTGTTTATTAACAATTAGTCTTTTTTCTCAAAAGCTATATAAAAAATATTTAATTTTATGGCTTTTAACCGTAGCGTGCTTAACACTGACGTTGTTATTTATTGAATGTANCTATATAAAAAATATTTAATTTTATGGCTTTTAACCGTAGCGTGCTTAACACTGACGTTGTTATTTATTGAATGTATTTGCCCCGTTCCTTTATTGTAAATGCTTATTTCTCCTTGATCACGTTAAGATAAAGATAAAATAACAATTACGAAAAAGTTTTAATATTTTCTGTAGAGAAAATATTTTTTTCTCCTGCATGCACATTTTNAGATAAAATAACAATTACGAAAAAGTTTTAATATTTTCTGTAGAGAAAATATTTTTTTCTCCTGCATGCACATTTTAAATTAAATTACTTTTCCAAAAAGTAGAGTACGAATATTGAGTTTTAAAGTTGAAATAATAGAAAAACTACCCTTTTTGAACTTACGCCCAATGTCAGTGTATATTTGCCACTTTTAAAACGTAAATTAATGTTGACATTTCTTGCGTCTTTGCCGTAAATAAGTATATAAAAAATAGACTTCACAGGCAATCGGAGAAACAAGTAAAAAGGTGTTATTGGGTACAATATTTACCCGTTTACAGATAAAAATTATTTCCAGAAAATAATTGTTGTTTTTTTCACCATACATATTGTTTTTAGTCTGAAGAATATCTGACAATAATTTCGTTTAGTAAATTTTAGGTCACACATATTTTTTTGTGAGTTTTGATGCTAGCTACAATAGCCCGTGTCCCCATGTAGCAATTGAGCTTGAACAGTTGTTCCTTAGTCAGAAACTAGGTGCATAAAATCACAATTTATTTATATCTTGATCGTCCAGGACATTGATATAGAAATTCGTCATCCCTAAGTGTGACTTTAATATGGAGTGGTGATGGAATATATTGATAGGGAACATTGAGAGCTTTCATAGCCAATGTCCAACGGTAACGCCCGCCATGTATCCCACGCGCGAACATCCGGGCATGTCTCAACCAGAATCGAACTCGGATCGCCTTAGTAGAAGTCATGAGGGTAGTTCTATGAAGTAAGGGAGAGCAGGACAGATCGCAGTGGTCGGACAGATCGGGGTGTTTTACGTATACACCATGGTGACTGCCGCTATCGTGCGGCAAACGGGTACCAGATTGTTAACACAAGCTATTCCATAGGTAGCGCGCGGTACGTTAGAAATTACCTGGCAACTATGAGCCATTGTGTATGCAAGTGAGCTGTTCATCTGTGTTCAAGTCTTACTTTGTTTCTTTTCGAACCTACATTTTTGATTGTTGCAAAAAGAAACATAAATGTTTAAGTATCTATCATTTATCTATGTACATTTAAGTGTATGTTTCCGAAGGCGACAGACCGATATAAGTAGTAAATGAAATATCGAAACGTCTCTAATATTTCAATATATCATTGTTGGATAAAACAGGACAGTGTAGGATTTTGCAAAATATGTTACCCCGTTTTTTGTACGGCAGTTTAAACATGCGTGGTTTGTTGCTTTCAGATGTAATGCTGAATCATATCACTTAAATATAAATGGAAAACGAAAAGGCAGTATTGGCCAGAGCTAAGTTTGCAAAATGCTGCAGAGTCAAAATTTTCAAGTTGAGAAGAGGATGATCTGGTTGTGACATTTTCATTTTGTGATGATTTATATTCAAATTACGCATCAAATGAGATCTGGATTATGCACGTATCTTTTAAAAATTGAGCTCGCGAGGAGTTCAGTGGTAAAGAAGTTTGCAAACGATTTATGTAATTTGTCTAGTTGCTGTAGTTATTCAATATTAAAGTGAAGCCTCGATTGTTTCGCCTAAAATTACACTGAGTTACATATTTTGTTTATTTGAGATACCAGTTCTTCCTTTAATTTATGGTTTAATATTAGCTTCGTAGTTTTAAATTTAAACTTCTTAAAAGTTTAAATCATTTTTTATATTATTTAAAGAAGTTAGGTTTTATTTTGTTCAGATAGCCTACTTTTAAATTAATTATTTATATTTATAATAGAATACCACGTGCCAATATATATATTTTTTCCGTTGTGGAAGTGCTTGCAGTGTGCGTTTTAATTAAGGTTTTAAGTTTTAATTAAAATTTCATTCCAGTTTGTTTTATTATGCTAGTTTAAAAAGTGTTTATACACTCCTCATTGGTACTGTACTTTTGTTTAGAGTGAAATAAACCTATAATTAATCTGCAGAGCACAAATGACGTAATCAGTGTTGTTTCATTTAATATTATTGTTTTGAAGTTCACATTTACTGAAATGTGTTATATTATTTGTAGTAAGGAAACGTTTTTATCTTAATTTATGAAACGCTTAGATATTGCATATTATTGGTGTATGGATTTTTGTTAAGTAGAGTTTATATTCTTTTCATAAAAATAAGCATATATTGCGCAGTATAATAATAATTTTTATAGTTTTCTAGTTTAAAATTTACTTATCTGTTAAAAGAATATTATTTAATTGTATTTTATGCTAAGATTAAATGTTGGCCACTATTTAGGTGTACAATATTATTGTTTTATGTATTATATTACTTCATGAAACGTAATCATATAATTTAACATCGCTTTGCATAGCCACCCCGTTTTAACAGGCCAGTTGTCTAAACGGGGTTCTTTACAATGTAACAGTAACTACCTATTTTCTAAAACAAATAACATCTATGATGGAATTCCAAAAATTACTCTTGAAATTGAATGTTTTAACTGAATTGGTTGATAAAGTACAGATTTTCAGCACCTATTTTTCTATTCACTAAAAGTGTTTGAAAACTTTCTATCCCGTTTTATTGAGTTTGCCTCTACTAAGTTTTCTTTGGAGATAATGACAGTGTGTTACTTGAGAAGTTTAAGTTGCTGAAGAATGAGAATGACTTTGTAGTGTTCTGTGTTCATCGACAGCCTATGGCTTCGAAGCACATATTTACACATCCCTCCTCAAAGCGCATGGCACAGTGCCGTTATAGAAACGTGTACTGAAATTATATTTTTCTCTGGCATTATAGGTTTATTTATTTGATTATCTTTTATATCCACGCAAGGGAATTTTCCAAAGGCTGAGAAATTTCTAACGCATCAGCGTCTTGTAGTAGACCCTATTATTACGTCTGACGCTCTGCAGTCACAGAGTTGTTCCAGAATCACTTATTTACATCTACTTACATTTAGTAGTGGCTCAGGTATGCTGCAGTGTGTGCCCAGACGATGTTTAAATGTCTGTATCGCCTATATTTCAATGTTAATTAGGTAAGAGTTTATTTAAGACATACATAGTTCAGCACTTCTTGTTTCTCAAGTTTAATGGCAATGGTGTGATGGAATTGAATTTGAATTTTGAATGGATCATCATTGCCTACAGTGAATACAAAGTAACCAAAAAACGAAGAACAGAATATATGGATGAAAAACACAAATTCAATAAAAATGTGATAATATAAATAAGCACATATATGGAACAAGAGTCAACGATCTACGACTTTCGAAAGCTGCGACCTGCTCCCATCCTTAGGCTGTCTCTTGTTCGATATACATGCTTATTTATATTATCATATTATTATTGCATTTGTGTTTCTTATCCATATATCACGTTCTTAGTTTTTTGGTTACGTTTTTCGTAGTCATTATAGGCAATGGAGATACATTCTCAATTCGTATTCAGTTTCG
The DNA here is from genome assembly GCA_002778355.1 of Clitarchus hookeri. Lineage (NCBI taxonomy): Eukaryota > Metazoa > Arthropoda > Insecta > Phasmatodea > Phasmatidae > Clitarchus > Clitarchus hookeri. The sequence continues at coordinate 48,683 of NQII01008929.1, read as the reverse complement.
CCCTTGAGAAATCCTGACACGTGACTGCTGTAAAGTTTATATATTAATTATTATAATGTCCNTTATTAATTATAATGTCCGATTAAAATACTGAAATAGAAGAAATAATTGTATGTTGAGTAGCATAAGGCACTGTAAAAAGGCAAAATAGCTTAAGTGGTACAATGTTGTACATATTGTGCGAAAACTTTACCAAACCCAAACTAACATTAACTATGTTAAATTAATCTGAAGTACTCTCACACACTGCCTTTATTATTTTTTATCTTGTAACTGTCGAAAAGAAAGTTTATTTTTTGTGGGTGACTGTAGAGAGGATAACAGAAAGAAATGTCTAGCAATACTAGCTTCAGAATAGCAATTACATCTGCCCTGCCAGAACAAAAAAAAATCACATACTGTTCTGTCAGATTTTAAAAAAATATTAATAAGCTCCAGAGATGTCAAACACCATACGAAATAAGATATTTAAAGTTTCTATAGTCATTTTTGGCAGATTCAATTTTTGCTCTAATTTATTACTATTGTGACTAAAGACAGAGATAGGTATTAAGTACAGGAATAAAAATTATTCACTTATTATCACCAACTCCGATTTTCCTGCCAGGCATGCATATCAAAACTTCATAAATATGTAATGACACAACCTTAGTAAATTACCGGTTTTCTTCAAAACAGATTTTGAAAATTTTGCCAATTATGACTGTATTTCACAAGTTTTATATAGACGTCTAAACTGAATGGTGCATGTCTGATCACTATGAAAAGTAACGATTACAAAAAAAGTATAAAAATGGTTACATTTCGCAGAAATACAAATATATACATGTAACCTCATTTATCGCTGGAACTAGTTTTATATACTTTCTCAAAATAGAAAAATATTTATTACGCTTTTTAAAGGATATTTTTAACACGAAGTTAAAACGAACATCCATTTAAACTAAAAGGTCTATGATTTAACTACCTCACTTTGTCGTTCAGTAGTGCACTGTAGAACGGCTTCAAGTAACACCATATTTTATTCTCTTGATATTCCTTGAAGTTTTCTTTTTAAAGGATGCTCAACTGCATTATAGTTGCTTTCAAATGCAAATCCCTGTCATGAGATAATATTATGAGAAATTTATGGAAAACAAGTTTAAAAAAAAAATGTAATCTTGCTGAATGTAAGGAAAGAAAATTGCAAACATAATTGTTTTTAACTATCCTACGTAGCACCGTATAACTCTATTAATAATCTGCAGATTAACACGTATACGTAATAATTAATGTCAGTTAGATAGGCCTTNGAAGTTAAAACGAACATCCATTTAAACTAAAAGGTCTATGATTTAACTACCTCACTTTGTCGTTCAGTAGTGCACTTTAGAACGGCTTCAAGTAACACCATATTTTATTATCTTGATTTTCCTTGAAGTTTTCTTTTTAAAGGATGCTCAACTGCATTATAGTTGCTTTCAAATGCAAATCCCTGTCATGAGATAATATTATGAGAAATTTATGGAAAACAAGTTTAAAAAAAAAATGTAATCTTGCTGAATGTAAGGAAAGAAAATTGCAAACAAAATTGTTTTTAACTATCCTACGCNTTGCAAACAAAATTGTTTTTAACTATCCTACGCAGCACCGTATAACTCTATTAATAATCTGCAGATTAACACGTATACGTAATAATTAATGTCAGTTAGATAGGCCTTTTGGGTATTATGTTCAAAATTATATTTTGTGTGACGTGGTACCACTTACACGCGAATTTAATTTGTAAATTACTAATTAAACAATTTACCATATATTTTATGTTTTCATTTTATTATATAGTGTAGTGCATTCGAAAACGATATTATGCTCTAAAAATGTGTTGTATGCACACTATTTGAACTGTACAATCACGGATAGTACGTAAAGCAAAGATCTTCAAGACTGCTACCCTAATGCACATCCAAGTGAGTCTATTTACTACCCGAGGCACTTGTATTTGTAATAGTCTTCATTTATGACACAAAGATGTTTCAGCTTATACACAAATACATGTTTCACAACAAAACAAAATCTGTACGGATAAATTTAATCCTATTATCTTTTCAGTATATCTTGCACAACGAAATACGAACTGAAATTTCCCTTGCAAANATGACACAAAGATGTTTCAGCTTATACACAAATACATGTTTCACAACAAAACAAAATCTGTACGGATAAATTTAATCATATTATCTTTTCAGTATATCTTGCACAACGAAATACGAACTGAAATTTCCCTTGCAAAGACCATTATATTTTAACCGGATTTTGAAACACAAAAGACGTGCCTGGACTAGTCACATGGCTTCTGCTACCTGTTTAATGTATTGTGATACCAGGAACCCCTACAGGACTTGGCTGGGGTAGAGGTGCACAGGGGGAATGGTGGGTTATTTTAATAGATCCGAAAAGAAAATAGGGGTAGGGAACAGAGTATCTCCAAGCTCAAAAACCGTTACAAGCTTTTGTGCAGACAAAGCGCACTCTTCTTAGGTCACTAGGAAATACTGACGCCGCTTGAAGTACGAATACTTAGAAAAGCTAGTCCTGAAAACTTGTAGCCTTGAGAACTAAAAAACCCGTTTATGAGCTTAAACACTGCGTGTGCGTGTGAATATACAGAATGTTCTCAAATATGCTGGAAGTAATGTCACTACGAACGTATGCCCTAAAGTCGATAGTTTCCAAGTTACAGGCCTTCCTATGTTGTATTGAATGTATTTGTAATAGTCTTCCTGTCACATTCCAGTTTGAGTAGCTGTAGTCATGTTTGTGTACCAGCATGATACGTCACTCTACAAGAAGTGCTCAAAATATCCACATAGAGCGCGTGAATGCACGTATGAACAAGCGGCGTAATTGATTGTCTGAAACGTTGAAGCACTCCAGGAACTAAACATATATGCTTACAACCTTGTTCCACTCGCTGGCGAAGCACTGCTATGACCGGAACTAGATTTGCATTAACAATGGCCTTGAGACAACACCACAGGTAATAGTCCTGTTGAATGACATTCGGGGTTTAAGCGAATGGTATTTGACGTGAGTCGGCTGTCAACAGTGCAATGGGACAGGTAATAACACTCACTCAATTCCAGCAGATCACTTTCACAGGCACACCTCCTCATAAAAGACCGACTATTACCAATATGTATNAACACTCACTCAATTCCAGCAGATCACTTTCACAGGCACACCTCCTCATAAAAGACCGACTATTACCAATATGTATTGTATAATTTTGGAAGGTCTGTAACTCAAAAACTATCAACTTTAGGACACATGTTTACAAGGACATTTTGCGTTGTTTTGGGTTGTACTATTCACTCCCCGATTACTTCACACATATTTGGGGACAACCTATATGAGAGCGGATAAGTGCCCATAAATACTTGATGTNTTACTTCACACATATTTGGGGACAACCTATATGAGAGCGGATAAGTGCCCATAAATACTTGATGTTTTTAACATACCTTAAAAAGTAGTTTTATAATATTGATTATGCTACTTTACGAAACGATAGCATTCAAAATATTTTATGGACAGTTCTAGCGNGAAGTAGTTTTATAATATTGATTATGCTACTTTACGAAACGATAGCATTCAAAATATTTTATGGACAGTTCTAGCGACCAAATAAATCTATCGGATTTGTTACATTTTCATTAGTTTTCAAACACTATATAGTCTTTAATTTCATGTTTTAAATGATAACCCCTTTCCTCAGAAATATTTTTGATATTAGGGGCTACCGTTAAGTTCTATGTTCCTCAAATCATACCTAAACGGGCTATAGGAGGTAGCATATTACACTGAAGAGCCAAAAAANCGTTAAGTTCTATGTTCCTCAAATCATACCTAAACGGGCTATAGGAGGTAGCATATTACACTGAAGAGCCAAAAAAATTGGCATAGGCGTGCGTATGCAAATAACAGAGGTATGGAACCAATCACAGTAACGCGATTCGGTCGGCAGCTAGATCGGTTACTGCTGCTACAATGCCAGGTTATCAAGATTTAAGTGAATTTGAACTTGGTGTTATAGTCAGCGCACGAGAGATGGGACATAGCATCTCCGAGGTAGCGATAACATTTGGATGTTTGCGTACGACCATTTCACGAGTGTACCGTGAATATCGGGAATGCGCTAAAATATCACATCTTCGACATCGCTGCGGCCGGAAAAAGATCGTGAAAGAACGGGACAAACGACGACTGACGAGAATCATTAAACTTGACAGACGTGCAACCAATTTCTCATATTGGCGCAGATTGTATTTGTGGACTGCCCTGCAGGATTCATGGTGTGATTTTCCTCCTGCATACCTCTAGGCAGGTGTACCAGTTTGTTTGGCTCTTCAGTGTATAATTTTGAGTTAGGTTGAGCACAACAGTATTAGTTGGGGGTATATTAAACATAAAAGATTATGCAACTATATTTTAACTTCATATATTACTGAATACATTAGTGAGAACTTCATTGAAATACCAGGATGCTATATCATGTTACTTAAAAGGATATTACTAAGTCACTTTAATTGTCCTTCATTAGGCGCGTTGTGCAAGTATCGTCCCCGCTTACTTGCCGGGGGATGGGATTTCTGCTTTTGTTCCTTGCAACGTGTATAGGTACTCAGGGCTCGTGTCCTGATTTTATATATAATGCTTGAAAGTGTGATCAGGCGGGTTGTTTGGATAAGGCCTGGTTTCAGTTCATAAAACTTGATGCTATACCGCCACTGTGGAAGACAGTGTGGCTTATAGTGTCGTTGTTAATGCCCCCAGGCACAGACTATAATGTGCTTGGAGGTTGAGGGTATTGTAATAATGAAGCCTTTTACTGTTTCATTTTGAAGGGA
>NQII01008929.1:17534-43633 GCA_002778355.1 Clitarchus hookeri | reverse complement strand
GACGACGCCTCAGCGACACGTGTACTGCAATCCACCACCTGCCTCGTGCCACGTGTCGCCTGGAAGGCGCCCGCAAAGTGGGACAGCGATGCTCCTATTCCCAAAAAACGTCACTCGTCAAACTAGTGAAACCCTTTATTAAAGTGATATAGGCTGTTCACGGTAAAGTTAGCACTTTTGAAAGCTCTGCCTACAGTCTACTTGCGTGCATATTGTGTATTCTTCCAGGATGGGTAAATTTAATTTTGCTATGGGCACAATTACACTATTCATCTATCGGTCAAGGGAAACTGTTGAATTATTAGAAAAGTTAATGTTTTACAAATGTGCTGATTCTCAAATGTATATGCATTAAAGAACAGAAAAAAAAATTAATTTCAATATTCACAAATGTTTAGCAAACACTTTTAATTTAAAGTTAAAACCTGGAACTACTTCCCTTCAGTCGTCACCAACTTTATTGGGCGCATGCCAGTCGGTGCGCCGGCTTAACATAAGCAGGCATGGACAGTGACATTTTTCAAAGGTTGATTTCAGAAGTGCTCAATCAACCGTGAATTGTCTATACATGTTTCTAGGCCAGGTAAACCAAGTATCACTTAAACAATCAGAGATACAGCTTCCAAACAGGTATCATATGTCATTGACTGAGAGTAACATGGTTACTCTATCAGCCAGACTTTGTGATTGTAAATAGGATATTTTGCGATATTTCCAAGTCAAGTGTTTCGCAACAAATTTTTAAATTAATTGAAAAAAAAATAATAAAGCATGCACTGGCAAAATAAAATGAAAATATTTATATTTTCCATGTGAGAGCGGTCATGGTAAACTTAACACGGACCAGGTTGTCACTATTGTAGTCGGGTTCACAACGTGGGAAACAACCCAGTAATAATTTCTAGTCGCCTGTCGAATTACAGAATAGAATCAGTGACACTGGGAAGACAAATTAATAAATGAAAACTGGACAGTACGTTAGAGTGAACTATGGAAATACTTGCATGAGAATAAACTCACAAACTTTCTATTATGTTTGGCAATAGTTTTCACGTAAGTATGCTCCTTATAACATACACGNATGAGAATAAACTCACAAACTTTCTATTATGTTTGGCAATAGTTTTCACGTAAGTATGCTCCTTATAACATACACGTAAAATTATAAAACTGCTCACCAGCACACCATTTTGTAATAATACGAATTTCTAGATAAGGTATGAGAGCACTGGCATAGAATTACAAGTAAGGCATTGATGTACTTGCAAATTTTAGTTTAGAGTCTTTGTTTAATTAAGTGTGAAAACCTTCCTCAGATTAGTTACCCAGCATTAATAAAGACCTTAGTAAAAGATAACCGAAACGACAGTTGTTTTAAAATTAGAATAACACAAAAAATACTGTACTTTATTTTGCATTTATGAAATAACTTTTCAGCAATACTTCAACGCTCTGCTCATCCAACATTGTAACGCTTATAATATACATTGCTCATCGTTGTTCAGATTTGGTAAAGTTTATGTACCAGTATTTACATAATATCTCGAAATATACAGGATGTGTGTGGACAACACTGACAAACTCTGGCAGGATTTCGAAAATGTAATACGAAAACTTACAGACCACTTTTTGTTAATAGATTATCATGGGAACTGTACGCGCCAAAAAGTAAAGTTTGGAAATGCTTTTAGTTAAGAATGTAATGAAGTACTTGCGATTAAGTAACAAGTCACTGAGTAATGATTTGTATAACGGAGATATTACACTTCTAAAAACACGGTAGGTGATATCGTCACCCTTCGTTATATAAATGAGGGTTGCCACCCTATGTTAGCATGGAACGTTGAAACAATCGGCTGTAAACGATTTGTTCAGACGGGTTATGAGTCAGTAAGTATAAGTTAACATAAAAGTTCGCATTGCCGGAACATTCTCACGTAAACCGTTTCCGAGAAATCCTTGCGGAAAATTTCACGCAGAAGGTAGGCAACGCACAACACACGCGACGTGTGACTGAACGATAAATTCAGCTTTTATTTTTTTGTTAGGCGTGGATTAAAATTTCAAATTATTAATAAATGTTGTGACAATAATATGGCGGCCAAAGCTGCACTTATATTGTACACATTAATTTCTAAGAATCGCCGTGTTCAAAAAATTCTTGTTCTCCGGCTTACAGTTAAATACAAATATCCCGTTTACGACGATCTCAGTTCTGNCGCCGTGTTCAAAAAATTCTTGTTCTCCGGCTTACAGTTAAATACAAATATCCCGTTTACGACGATCTCAGTTCTGCAAGATTCCACTTCTCCTAACCATGCGAAAGTTGACATTAAATTCGTGGTAATGATGCAATGAAATATTTTTTTAGGTTGAAAAAATGTCCTTAATATTTATGTTAAATTTTTTATTTAATGCGCAACATCCCTGCTTTGTTAGTATAACTTTTCGGTGACCACTTAAAAAAAATTATTAAATTTAAAAAAAAGTACACACCAAAGTCTAAACTGAAAACCCTTGAGCCGATTTCGGTCAATCAACATGCATATCATCAAGAACATCTATTTTATTAATATAACCAATAGACGATGCCGGACTATAATGGGCACGACGGAAAAANCGCCGTGTTCAAAAAATTCTTGTTCTCCGGCTTACAGTTAAATACAAATATCCCGTTTACGACGATCTCAGTTCTGTAAGATTCCACTTCTCCTAACCATGCGAAAGTTGACATTAAATTCGTGGTAATGATGCAATTAAATATTTTTTTAGGTTGAAAAAATGTCCTTAATATTTATGTTAAAATTTTTATTTAATGCGCAATATCCCTGCTTTGTTAGTATAACTTTTCGGTGACCACTTAAAAAAAATTATTAAATTTAAAAAAAAGTACACACCAAAGTCTAAACTGAAAACCCTTGAGCCGATTTCGGTCAATCAACATACATATCATCAAGAACATCTATTTTATTAATATAACCAATAGACGATGCCGGACTATAATGGGCACGACGGAAAAANACATATCATCAAGAACATCTATTTTATTAATATAACCAATAGACGATGCCGGACTATAATGGGCACGACGGAAAAAACACATTTCTAACAATCCACTACCAGGATTACTTGTCATACCCTGCAAACCAAATCTATACAATAAAGAAATCCAAACATAACTTTCTTGACATTGGTGATGCTATATGTTGCAAAAATATTTCAGTTCATGAAAGTGTTATAAATCAGACTGCCGTTATTTCTATTGCTCAAGCTCCTGTTATGTATTCACGTAAAAAAGTACAATTTTGAAATAGGTGATGAAATATGGTTCTTTCGTAAATTGGCTGAAACTTGTGGAGATATAAATTTTTTAGGTAATGTACAGCTTGTTTATAATGCATAAGCTATAACAAAGTGTGTTTGATCGAAATCGGTTCAGTGGTTTTAATTTTAGTCTAACATAACCTCACTTTCAAATTCATGCAATGTCGCCCGTTCTAATATTACAGACGGGCTACGCAATACTCCATCCTTTGTGTATGTAGCATTTAAACGTCACGCAAAAGGGAGAGACCTATTATAATATTATTTCAGTCGCTCAATGTACGTAGCAGGCTTAGTTCGAAACATTACCAAAAAAGGCATTATACAAACAAAATAAAACGGTATTCAGGTAACTTATTCTAAAGATTTTGCTGGACCTTTTGGGTAGTTTGACTATTTATAATATAATGTTCACAATAAGGTTATATAAAAATAACGCATCCAAATAAAGAAGGTTTTGGAATTATCACATTTTTTGTAAAGACTACAAATATGGTTNTTATATAAAAATAACGCATCCAAATAAAGAAGGTTTTGGAATTATCACATTTTTTGTAAAGACTACAAATATGGTTCCTAATAACAATTTCCTAAGCCTAGACAGCAAAAAATTACTTAGTGAAAACGAATTGTACCGTTAGTAAATAAACAAATAAATAAATACGGAAAATCTATTTTATTAAAAGAAAACGAACATATTTATTCGCACCCAGATTTATTTAGGCATAATTAGCTAATGACACCTAGTAATCATTAACATATTTTATTTATTAATTTTATTAATATATAAATATAAGTAGGTAGTTAACATGCCACGATATCCGNTTATATAAAAATAACGCATCCAAATAAAGAAGGTTTTGGAATTATCACATTTTTTGTAAAGACTACAAATATGGTTTCTAATAACAATTTCCTAAGCCTAGACAGCAAAAAATTACTTAGTGAAAACGAATTGTACCGTTAGTAAATAAACAAATAAATAAATACGGAAAATCTATTGTATTAAAAGAAAACGAACATATTTATTCACACCCAGATTTATTTAGGCATAATTAGCTAATGACACCTAGTGATCATTAACATATTTTATTTATTAATTTTATTAATATATAAATATAAGTAGGTAGTTAACATGCCACGATATCCGAATCATTTTAAGCAGTGAACATCTCTTGTAGGGTTGGCTGCAAAAATAATGGAATGAGAGAAAAAATTTCCCTAAATGAAGTTACACTATAATTTGGTACATAATTTAACACCATTCTTTCTCGATGCCTGGGAAAAGAGTGGATGGTGCCGTAGTACAAAAATATTTACTATTTGAGGCTGCTTTTGAGACAGTATTTATGTATTACATTTCTTGAAATAGTTAGCCTTTCCCGTGATTGAAGCTGCATGGAAACATAACTGGAAGTGAAACTTTCAATTCGGCCTTGACGTGTTACACCGGGAATGAAGTGGGTGGCGGGCGGATGTTTGCGATGCGCAGTGGCGCGAATAGTTTGCGGAACTCGAGGCAACCCGAGCAGATAGCTCCTTGATAGAATATGATAATGAGCAACTCTATCAACCCTCTTCATATTACACCTTCTCGTGACGAGGTCTTGTGTCATGCAGCTGCTTCTGTGGAAGGGAAGACAAGATTTTCGTCACTTGCATAAAACAATGTTAAATGGGGCAAAAACCCCTTAAATAAATATTTCAGTTAACTCTATAACGTTCAATGATAGCATTTCTAACAAACAATCTCAACATGGAAGCAAAGACTTTCTACATTGCATCCCTAAACAAATCTTTCCCTTAGCTCTGTAGTGATCGATGGTAAAATATCTGATTTAAAATCGCATCATGAAAACAAGATACTTTATTTTTATATTGCCTTCCAAGACTACAATACGGAATTCCGCAAATATATATCACATTACAAAGAAAACGCTTAGGATCATCCAAAAATCAGGAAATTACATAGTAGTCTATTTCCCATTTTGGAATCAACTTTTTTAAAATTCTAATTTTACTGTGGAGAGCGTAAAAAATGTTCCTCGCGCATAAGTACTGACAATCTTGTCAAGTTCAAACATGTAGAAAGATGGATTAATACCAAATTGTTTTTAAAAAATACAGTAAAAAGAATTTAAAAATAAAAACAAATTTTTCTGAGTTGCTGATGTATACCTAAAGCTCCCAGGCATAGTAATACAAAGAAGTTTGTTAGTTAATACCCTCTTTCCCCTTTTTACATTATTTTTTAACTGAAATTATGGACAACAGAAAATATGAGAAAATGTTAAAGTCGAAATTTACTTTTTTCTCAGCTATGTCACAAATTTTCTCGAGAAAATCCGTTGTTTTAGAGACGTATAAATTGAATTTTATACAATCAGAATAGACCGGATGGGTTCATAAGCTCAGAGAGCTGAATCTGCGGTCCTCTGCACTTCCGAAACTCAGCCATTGTTCATTGGTATATGTTGCAAGCGAATACTTTGCGAACGTCATGATAGTTATTTTGCTGCTGGTTTGCTGTCGGCTTGGAGTTCATCAAGACGTGTGATATGAAACGGTGGTCAACAAAGCAATGTGTACAAGTGTTGTCTTTTTAATGTTTTTAAGTCAAACCAATTGGCTAACAAATTCGATAAATTTTTGCACCAACTACCGCACGAAATTTCAATCTATAATTAAGAAACGAAGGGCAGGTTGTGGTATCTCTCTGCTACGAACCCTGCACGCATTCATGGCAAATACGTCTAACCAACACCACCTCGCCTTCAGAAAATTCTCCGTCATTTGCAACGGCTTGCCTTGGGGTGAAGAAGGGAAGGGGTGAAACCATTTTGATTCCTCTCCAAATATTTTTAACACTGGGCCGTCCATTGCCACCCCCCATTTGTAATTTCATGTTGAATCTCTAGTTGATACTAGGAGTCTCTGTCGGAATAAATGACTGTACTCTTTGTAGGTAATTGTATCACTCTTCACTCACATAGTGTATAGGCTACGAATGTATATTTTTACGTTAATTAGCTGCATACTATGTAATTTTTGTAATAAATGTGTTTAAATAACAACAATTTGCACGCTGAAATTCAAGTCTTTCGAATGGAGAGCACCAAAGACCCCGCTTTATTAGTGGGATCAGTGTTCCTTTAAAAATCTGATTTCTCGTCCCGTCAATAACCAACTATAGTTGGCGTCCCTGCTCTCTCATAATCACGTTAAGATCAGGATTAAGGAGGCACTGCTATAGAAGTTGATAGTTTTTTACAATTTTATGGAAGTAAAGAGATTATAATAATAATGAATAAGTGATCCCACAGAATTGTTTTTTAATAGCATTATGAGCAAACAGATATTTTTGCTGAGATATATCGGGTGCCATAAACATTCATACGTAATCTCGGAGCAATATATTAACGTAAAATACATGCATAAATATTGAAAAACAATTGCTTACAAAGTTAGCAATAACAGCTATCTAGGATTGCCAATTTGCGCTTTTTTATGCTGGCTACCGAAAAATCTATGTCTATGGCATAAATTGACGTATTTGGAGTTAATATATGTATCACGCCCCGTTAAGAGAGCTTATGACATAAAGCAATACTACACACGTTATTTGGAATCTTCAACTTTTGGGATGGCAGTAGGTATAGAAAAATCCAAGAAACGGCAATCCTCGGTAACAAAGTTTATCGCCAATTTTTTTAAATAAGAAAATATTTTGCATTTATGGCATAAGAAATAGTTCAGCATGAATATATCACTCTAGGTAAATACTTCTTTCAAATCTGGGATTGAGTATTTTCTTTTGTTTTTACATTTGGCTTCCTAAAGTTAGAAAATTTTCATTTATATTTCTGGTACTAAGCGACCACCCTAGTTGCAATATGGGTATTATAATAAGAAAATTGTCTATTGTAATTTTTAGGAAACTATGGAATATTTTAATTAAAATATTTGTTTAGGGTAGAAACGAAAGTCTACATTTTGTTAACTATTTATAAATTTGCTTATTTAAACATAAACAAGGTCGTTGAAAAGTGTCGAAGTCAACAAAAATCGATTGTGGTGTCCCTCTGTTTACGATACGTATTCTTCTGATAAACAATATTGTTTTTAACAATAGCGACACTGCGCTATCATTTCTAAGCAGATTGCTGTATTAAAACGCCACAGTCATAGCTTAGAACTGTGAGGAAACAGAACACACGTGAAGCTTGTTTATGCTATTTTCCATCGCCGTCGCAATGCTACCTTGCGTGGCCTTCAGGCGTTGTAATTGCTTTACTGGAAGTCCCTCACTTATTTCCAACGTAGCCTTATAGCATTGCACTCAAGCCGGATTGAAGGTATATTCTGCCTCCATAGTCGTATGTCCAAGGGAGTATTTTTACCTTGNGTTTTTAAAAAATACAGTAAAAAGAATTTAAAAATAAAAACAAATTTTTCTGAGTTGCTGATGTATACCTAAAGCTTCCAGGCATAGTAATACAAAGAAGTTTGTTAGTTAATACCCTCTTTCCCCTTTTTACATTATTTTTTAACTGAAATTATGGACAACCGAAAATATGAGAAAATGTTAAAGTAGAAATTTACTTTTTTCTCAGCTATGTCACAAATTTTCTCGAGAAAATCCGTTGTTTTAGAGACGTATAAATTGAATTTTATACAATCAGAATAGACCGGATGGGTTCATAAGCTCAGAGAGCTGAATCTGCGGTCCTCTGCACTTCCGAAACTCAGCCATTGTTCATTGGTATATGTTGCAAGCGAATACTTTGCGAACGTCATGATAGTTATTTTGCTGCTGGTTTGCTGTCGGCTTGGAGTTCATCAAGACGTGTGATATGAAACGGTGGTCAACAAAGCAATGTGTACAAGTGTTGTCTTTTTAATATTTTTAAGTCAAACCAATTGGCTTATAAATTCCATAAATTTTTGCACCAACTACGGCACGAAATTTCAATCTATAATTAAGAAACGAAGGGCAGGTTGTGGTATCGCTCTACTACGGAACCCAGCACGCATTCATGGCAAATACGTCTAACCAACACCACCTCGCCTTCAGAAAATTCTCCGTCATTTGCAACGACTTGCCTTGGGGTGAAACCATTTTGATTCCTCTTCAAATATTTTTAACACTGGGGCCTCCATTGCCACCCCCCATTTGTAATTTAATGTTGAATCTCTAGTTGATACTAGAAGTCTCTTTCGGAATAGATTACTGTACTGTTTGTAGGTAATTGTATCACTCTTCACTCACATAGTGTATAGGCTACGGATGTACATTTTTACGTTAATTAGCTGCATACTATGTAATTTTTGTAATAAATGTGTTTGAATAACAACAATTTGCACGCTGAAATTCAAGTATTTCGAATGGAGAGCACCAAAGTCCCCGCTTCATTAGTGGGATCAGTGTTCCTTTAAAAATCTGATTTCTCGTCCCGTCAATAACCAACTATAGTCGGCGTCCCTGCTCTCTCATCATCACGTTAAGATCAGGATTAAGGAGGTAATGCTATAGAAGTTAATAGGTTTTTTACAATTTTATGGAAGTAAAGAGATAATAATAATAATAATAATGAATAGGTGATCCCACATAATTGTTTTTTAATAGCATTATGAGCAAACAGATATTTCTGCTGAGATATATCGGGTGCCATAAACATTCATACGTAATCCCGGAGCAATATATTAACGTAAAATACATGCATAAATATTGCAAAGCAATTGCTTACAAAGTAAGCAATAACCGCTATCTAGGATTGCCAATTTGCGCTTTTTTATGCTGGCTACCGAAAAATCTATGTCTATGGCATAAATTTACGTATTTGGAGTTAATATATGTATCACGCCCCGTTAAGAGAGCTTATGACATAAAGAAATACTACACACGTTATTTGGAATCTTCAACTTTTGGGATGGCAGTAGGTGTATAAAAATCCAAGAAACGGCAATCCTCGGTAACAAAGTTTATCGCCAATTTTTTAAATAAGAAAATATTTTTCATTTATGGCATAAGAAATAGTTCAGCATGAATATATCACTCTAGGTAAATACTTCTTTCAAATCTGGGATTGAGTATTTTGTTTTGTTTTTACATTTGGCTTCCTAAAGTTAGAAAATTTTCATTTTTATTTCTGGTACTAAGCGACCACCCTAGTTGCAATATAGGTATCTAAATAAGAAAATTGTCTATTGTAATTTTTAGGAAACTATGGAATATTTTAATTAAAATATTTGTTTAGGGTAGAGACGAAAGTCTACATTTTGTTAACTATTTATAAATTTACTTATTTAAACATAAACAAGGTCGTTGAAAAGTGTCGAAGTCAACAAAAATCGATTGTGGTGTCCCTCTGTTTACGATACGTATTCGTCTGATAAACAATATTGTTTTTAACAATAGCGACACTGCGCTATCATTTCTAAGCAGATTGCTGTATTAACACTCCACAGTCATAGCTTAGAACTGTGAGGAAACAGAACACACGTGAAGCTTGTTTATGCTGTTTTCCATCGCCGTCACAATGCTACCTTGCGTGGCCTTCAGGCGTTGAAATTGCTTTACTGGAAGTCCCTCATTTATTTCCAATGCAGCCTTAAAGCATTGCACTCAAGCCGGATTGAAGGTATATTCTGCCTCCATAGTCGTATGTCCAAGGGAGTATTTTTACCTTGNTAGCATTGCACTCAAGCCGGATTGAAGGTATATTCTGCCTCCATAGTCGTATGTCCAAGGGAGTATTTTTACCTTGCTGGATGACACAGCATCCACCGGGGCAGCGCAGCGCGTCAACAAGCAGAGCACTAAAAGCGACCGTCCGAGGATGTGTTTCGCAAACTGGCGGCGAAGTGAATGCAAACACCATACTGTGCGGCGCTCTCGCCATAGTTCAGTGGAGCGTCGCGGAGGTAAACGTGCCGTCACGTTAAACTTAACTCTCCCGCCGTCTCTCTCGCTCAGCTAGTTTGCGGTGTGCCGCGGGGGAGGGGTTTGTCCGCTGCGCTCGTGTATCCTACAGATGGACTGATAAATCGCAGCCTGTGGAAATTTCACACGTACGTACAAATAGCAATCACAAACTGTGAAATGTAATCGATAGAAGCAATGAGAGAACTAGCGGTATCTTTCCAGCATACTACTACCTGCGAGTTGTATTTGGAACAATCACGGGCTTTCTTTTAACTGGTTTAGTGTTTCATCACAGTTTTGTAAGAGTGAAATTACCGACTTCNTTGGAACAATCACGGGCTTTCTTTTAACTGGTTTAGTGTTTCATCACAGTTTTGTAAGAGTGAAATTACCGACTTCTAAACTGTTATCTTCAAAACAGCATTTTTGCGCTATCTTATGGGTAAGTAAGCAAACACTAGCAGAATGTTACGTATGTTACAGGCAACTAAAGGCACAGCTAACCGANCTATCTTATGGGTAAGTAAGCAAACACTAGCAGAATGTTACGTATGTTACAGGCAACTAAAGGCACAGCTAACCGAAATGCCGAAACTCTGTGATCCCGGCATGTGCCTTGTCACAGATACTACAACAGCAGCGTTACACGATAGCACACATCCTGTCTGTGAAAAGCAGCAGGTATATTTAACACGCATGGAAAAAGTAGCAATCGCATTCACAGCCTGCTACCAGAATTCAGTTTCGCCCATCTCTTAGTGTAACGCTAGCTCGACGAGTTGATGGTCGCCGCTACCCACGTGGCTCGAGGGCGCGACGCGGGGAAACAACGCATATGTGTCTGTCTACTCCATGACGTCCACAGCTCGTGACCGCCTACTCGACCTCGAAGACGATGCAGGGACCAGATTTCCTGCCCGTCAGGTTGCCGTCGAACCCCGCCAACAGCTGCCAGTCCCACGAACTCCAGCCGTCCACGGGGCCGCGGTAGTGTAGTGGTCAGACTACTCGCCTCCAACCTAGGCGAACCGAGTTCGATTCCCGGCGGGGTCACTCCCGGATTTTCGCAAGTGGGAATCGTGCCGGACGGTGCCGCTGGTCTGCGGCTTTTGACGGGGATCTCCGGTTTCCCCTGACTTGCTTTCCATTCTCACATAGTTCCACCCTAATCGGCTCTCAAGGCCTCGATGTTAAGAGACGCCCAAATCTCTCCACNGCTTTCCATTCTCACATAGTTCCACCCTAATCGGCTCTCAAGGCCTCGATGTTAAGAGACGCCCAAATCTCTCCACTCCACTCCAGCCGCTCACGCCAGCAAGACGGCGTCGCCAGCCAGCAGCATGTCGGGAACGCCAGTCGCCAATCAGCCAGCAGCCCATCCAATAAGGCNCGCCAGCAAGACGGCGTCGCCAGCCAGCAGCATGTCGGGAACGCCAGTCGCCAATCAGCCAGCAGCCCATCCAATAAGGCACCTTTTGTGGCAAGTTATCATGACTTACAGTGACTTAAAACGTGGTGTATTTGTTACAGTAGTAGGTCATAATTCGACTTGTCATTGCATTTCGCCAGTACATTTGAAGTGTGTACTTTGACGTACGATCAACTCAGGTGTGTACCTGGGCTGCAGGAACTACGGGAAAACATTGAAAGTTGACTGCTCACAATTTATTTACATAGAAAGACGTGCAACTCTACAGCTAACCCAATTAGTATGTATGGCTTAACTTCTCGTCGACGGGGAGGTCATTACAGACGGAGCAAGTTGCTCAGGGAGGCAGGAACCATAGACTAAAGATGAATTACGCAGCTTATTCGTCTTCTGCAATGTACCTAACATTGACCTACCCCCAAAGGAACACAACTGTCAAAGTCACATGGCCAACAGTGATAAACGTGTTTGTTTTCATCTTAATTTTCAAAAGACAGGTTTTTTTGTATGAATATAACATTTTCACCAATTTTAATTTAACCTAACTGCATTACAAATTGGTTAGAGGAAGTATATGAACATTTCGAAACACTTGTTTACTAAACAGTGCCCTAACCTCAAATAAAATCCATGCTGTTTTTGCTCGTTGAAGTGGCAGAAAAGCATTTCAATGTTGGGACACAGATATTGGTTGAGCGCTGCCAGTGAGATCGGTCAACCTCATCTATGGCAGGAACGGGGAAGGAATCGGCCATAACCTGTAGATTGGAAACATCCCACCATTCACCTAAGATTGATTTAAAAAAAAAAATGGAAATCGAAATATGTATGGCCAGAACGGGAATCTAACCCGAGACCTACGAAATTTGAATGCGGTTGTTTGCAACCTCGCTCGGTGCAGGAAAATGATGCCATCTGCATATACTAGGTTATAGAAGATATAACAGAAACTCACGTGCTTCGACTAACGGGAGACGCACGAGAGCAACGCGACTTCTGCAGGTAGCTATTTTTTTGTTCACAACCCCTGCCAATCGCACGCAAGCCGACGGCATTGTGATCAGCTGTCTGCCTCTCTCTCGGCTTGTGTTTCGTTATGGTCGCTGAGTGGAAGCACGGTGTACTGGGGTTGGGGCGAGGGCTTACCGGCTGTCAGTGACTACAGGCCCCTGGAGGAAGGGGGGAGGGGGAGCAGACGGTGCGGAGATAGGGAGGTTATGCCGGGGAGAGGGTTGCAACCTGCAGCTATTCACATCTGGCGACGGCAGCGCACGGGGGGTTGGGCAAGGAGAGCTGTTCCCGCGCGCGCGTGTGAAAGACCGCTTTTGTTACCGCAACACACCTGCCCCACTCGGCGGTGCAGTGTGGCCAACGCAGCAGTCGAATCGCCAGCAGCACTGTGCTGCAAACACACCGCGCACACGAGTAAAAGGTTCCAGGAGATTGATTCTCCTGGCCGCAGTGGTCCCGATCTTCTTGCGGACCGATCCGGGGAATTGCAATTTTAAACAGACGTCCTCCATTATCTACGTTGGCTACAAACTAGCACAAAAACACGGCAAAACACACAACGCAACCGGAAATTCTTTAAGAGATGGTTAAAAATCAACTGAGCCCTAATTTACTTCTTTTCCTGCGAATTATGTATGCTTCCGCCACATGTAAATATTAAAACTAACGTTGGCTCATACGCTATTCGCAGTTAACTAAGCTTTTCTATTTGAAGCCCTAGTTAAGATCTATATTCTCTCTTTATTTAACATCCTTCCGCCATATGTAAGACTTACATTGCGATTGACTTAATTCCTTTATTCGTGCGTAATTCAAGTGAAAAAGTCAAATTTTTAGGAACCCAAATAACTTACATATATGCCTATTCGTGATCTAATGTGTATATACAGCCAAAATAACATCATTGATTTGCCAGGAATTTATACATTACAATTGCAAGAAATGAGGTCTTGGAACTATTGACGTCAATTCGTTGTCATCTTAACTGTGTACCTGCATATCACTGTGTAGGTAACGTACATGCAGTTAACGTGCATTCATTAATTTTTTCAAAGAATGTTTCCAAAAGTACTCAGCTTACCGCGAACGGCCTATAAAAACAAGAATATATACTCCATCTAAGAACATCTACAAACTTGATACATACCCATATAATTTTCTTGTATTCCAAACCTTAATATAAAGTTTATATTAAATACTAAGCCTTCCAGGTGATACAGATTTCCAACAATACACCTTTTGTAAGACGTTAAATAATACTGCCATTATTCATAATTTTCCATTAACTTAAATGTATATGTGTCTGCTAGCTTCTTCATTTAACTGTACGCAATTTCAAGCAAGGGTTTTGGTTTTTAAGTAGTAAATTAAATCCGCAGTTAATCACAACTATGCACAGTCACATATATCAAGATAATTCCTAAGTTCAACGTAGACAACAAAGAATATCCACTTAAACTACGAACAGATTTGCTGTTCAAGTTGAAGCTGGGGTTGAGCTGCGGCCGTCAGATGCTAGACCTCCTGCACACATCGCCCAAGGTGATACAAAAAAGCCAGGATAGTTAAAGAGAAATTTGCAATCACAAATTCTGTTACACAGAAGCCTTGCGCACGGCGCAAACGGGATGGCATTGCGTCCATCGCTGGCGATGCAGCAGGCATAACTGCACTAAAAATATGATTTTCAGTACGAAGTAATTGATAAACATAGCAAAGATGGAAATCCCAAAAACTGTAATAGAAACATAGGCGCACCGAGGGAAACCAGGCGATGATAAAAAAATGGTTTACCACTGCCTTCCGTAGCAGGAGGACTAGTCGGGACACTCAGTCACCAAACAAAAATCTCAAAGTTCTGTGATGGGAATCGACCCTGGAAATTTCCAGTGAATGGAAACATTACTAGGTAGCCTACTACACCACGAAGGCGTTCGTAAAAGAATTATCTCGCTATATATTTTGTTCATACAAACTTATCTTGCAGTCTAAACAAAAACGTAAGATTATTATTACCAAACGAAGTAGTTGAGACAGCAATTTAAAAAAAAATAATGTAAAATGTAAATATGGATATTTTTCTTCTGTCACAAAACATTTAGAAATGTTCTTTCAATATTTTTTTAAATAATAATTTTTACTTAATTTTGGCATAGTTAATCTGAATGACAATGTTACCTCTGTTACTAATGCAAAATAGTCTTGTCACATTAGCAGTGTAATAAGAAATGTTTACTTAAATAGTTATCTATCAGGAAAAACAATAGCGATAGTTTCACTTCTACTTTCCCGTTATCACACTATCAAAGGTACTCAGTAATAAATTCTTACATTAACCAAGATATATTTACCCTAAATTAAATTTTGCTCAGTAAATTCCTTTCACCAAATTTCTAGATATACCATCTCTTCTTCTCTATTTTTTTCGAGTGCTTCTATTTCCTCCACCTTGTAGTCGCCTGTCACTGACGTAGAACCAGTTTAATGTAGTACTTTACTTTGTCTTCCATAAGCATCCTGTTTCTTCTGATCACGTTGGAACAGTTAAAAAAAATACACAGCCTGTATAACATAAGAGTTTTTTATTAGTGTGTTCCAATAAAAATTGTTTAGATATTAGAAACGTGTGTTTACTTAAAATGCTTATTTCGTTCTTTCGTATTTAATTCAACAGCCATTCTGCAAAACGTTACTATATAGAGGGTTACAGGAGTCAGTATGCGCTTTATCTGCTGCTTGCTTTTCTTAATGCATATTAATACGGACAACGATATACCCAAAAGTTTCAAAAATAAATGTGTTCGGTGCATAACGTGGATTTTCTCAGGACGCTCTCAATATGTCATGTTCGTGTACCGAGGAGGGCTGATTGATGATGGTTCGAGTCCACTCGCCGATACTAAGCATTTTATAACCATTGAGTTACCAAGAGGTTCGGATACCTCACCGTGCTCAGTTACAGTAAGATTGCCGGTAAAATGTTTAATGAAGTATACAGTTGCAAGTTGCAAATCAATTATAGCAAATTAATTTCCTTAGAGAGAAAATTTTTCGTAGTTAACATTTTAAATAATTGACTAAAAATACTTATAATTTCATAACAACTGGACGTTGACTGATCGTGCTAAAAGGAAATAGGCCACTTATAAGCGCAAATTAAACTACTATACTTTTTCAGAGAATTATCAGATGCATAAGCAAAACAATAAAATAAACAAGTCCTACTTTTTTGCTTCGAAAAATAGAGAATGAGGTACCACTAGTAACTTTATGCATTAAATATTGTAATGATTTCTGTCGAAATGAGAGGCCGATACCATATGCTGCTTTGTTTTTTGGAATGGTTGTGTGCTACTGGTTTTGGTATTCATGTTGGGTATTTACTCAGTTAAAAATGAAAGCATAACGCGTTATCTAAAAAAAAATAATCGGCTGCATTATTACGACTTGTGACATCTCATGCAACAAAGTGCCTGTATGTATCACTTATCTTTCCACATCAGCGTTTGAGGTAGCGATAGCTCTGTACACACAGAGTACGTAGTGTGGCGATATTAGTATGTTGCTTTTCAATGTCTTAAACACCATTATAGTAAATATACTTCCATATTTTTGAAAATAATAAAATTATTAAAAAACGATGGAAATTTTTTACTGCACGATTTATCGTTGGCTACAAATGAATATAGTTTCAATTTAGGATTTAAATTAATAGTTGTAACTAGTCACCGTGGTGGGTGGACTTATACTGTGTATAGTGATAATTGCATGGATGAAATCATTTTTATATTATTTTCACTTTCCTAATCTTTTTAAGTCGCTCGATGATACTCAATATTTATTCTCGTCGCAGCAATGTTATTGAGATTGATTTTAGGTGTTGTGTAATTTTTGGTTTCACCTCGTGACTGCACCGTGTTGATAGAGCTTTGTTGTTACTCAACAAATTATTATTATGCCTATCATGAAACGTAGGGTACGATGCGCAGATGTGCTAGGATGCAGGTATTTAAAGTTAAACGTTAGAATTATTGAGAATAACCTTCATGAAATGTGTAGTTTTCTAATTTTTAATACGAACATGTTCGGAAAGAAGGAAACATGTTTAGGCTACTGGCTGATTATAGTTTTAGAAATTGGCGGAAACATAATGCAGAATGTTTATGTCATCGCGTACGATGGATCACTTTCTCTATTTCTCTTTCTGTCACTATTCATTAAATTCTTAGTGATTGAACATAATTCTATCGAATTTCTGTTGTCTCTTTGGAGGTGAATATTTTATTGCATCTTCTCTGGGTATTTAGGTTTTGTTCGAAAGTAAGATAACTACAACTTTACCTGAGAATAAAATCTTGGCACTGCATTTTAAAACCTACATGAGAAATGAAATCTTCAATGAGGTATATATTTTAAAGAAAACATCCAGTTTAAATTTTGTAAGTTCTGAGTTGCATGTTTTTAATTCGTGGGTAAAGTATTTATGATTGCACATTTCTGAACGCAAAGTTAATCCTTACCATTGTTTAAACTATTTGGATTGATATAATGAGTGCAATAAAAAATTGATAATTAAAAGTTAAGTTTGCCTCTATTATAATAAGGTCATTGTATATGCCCAGCTGACCAGCACACTAAATATATATTTTTATTCACTAAACCTGCTATTAGTTTTCACGGGAAAAGTGGTATTTATTTTGTTTCTTCCTGGAATAGTGAGCTAGGAATTTCACAGTTAGCGTGCGTAAGGACTAAATTATTAAAATCCTTTTCATATTTAATGATTTGCTATCATTTTGAAATTACCTATAAGCTGCTTTGAAGAGGGGATGTATAATAAGAGGTTAAGATTGGCTAAATCCTGAGAACAAACGTAAATCGAAATGAAACGATTTTTAACGTAAATGTAGACAATGCACCTACAATTGAAGCAAAAACTTTGCTGCGTCTCTATGCATAAGAATGGAATAATTATTTTCCTTAGTGTTATTGTAAAATATCGAAATGAGTGCAACCATTGTTGTGTAAAATAATTGGTTTAGTTTCCTTGTAATGTTATGTACGTTTATTAGACAATATATTTTTTCGGTTTTGGGCTGTTTGATACACTGAGCGATGAACGCATTCACTGTTATACTTTATTTAAAATTCGGTTGTTGCGGAATCTGATAATCTGTTATTCGTGTGTAACGTTATCTATTGTGGTGATAAACTGCGCGTTCGTGTATACGTAGATAT
Source organism: Clitarchus hookeri (assembly GCA_002778355.1). Taxonomy (NCBI): domain Eukaryota; kingdom Metazoa; phylum Arthropoda; class Insecta; order Phasmatodea; family Phasmatidae; genus Clitarchus; species Clitarchus hookeri. The sequence continues at coordinate 25,706 of NQII01008929.1, read as the reverse complement.
ATTACCTAGGCTCTTTTCTATGTAAGAATAGGTAGGTAGATTGACTAATAATCGGATTCACCAACAACGTATCCAATCAGAGATGGAGTGATCTTAGTTTCAAACTGATCATAGGTCTCATCAACATGCCATTGTAGATTGTTGCATCATTGGAATGGTACTATTTCTGACCTCCCGTTTGCCAGTTTAATTTCCAAAAAGAATATGTATATGAAATAAATATAGTTCTTGCCTGGTTTTCTATGACGTTACAGAAAATAATACTTTCAAAATATAATTTCCTATTACGTGCGTTGGTGTTATAATCAGTACGTTTTGCGTGGTTCGTATTTTTTTGTATGTGTTGTCAGAAAAGGTTTTATGAACTAGTGAAATGTATAACTTCTGTTTGGTTCTCAAAGTATCAGACAATACTTTTTTTTATGTAATGGCCTCTAAAATGACATATTTTTATTGATGTAAACTCTTCTTTGTTGTCCAATGAAGTCTTTCGACCACTAACTAAAAATACTAGACTGGACGGTCTCAAATAAATTTCATATCAGTCTCGATTTATATTTTGATCCCAAAATGGTGCAAAAGGTGTGTATATCATTACGAGATCATAACCCATGTGATCTCGGATCGGCAGCTGAATCTCAGTGGAAAAAACAGGGTATTAGCAGTGGAAAAATGAAATGTGAATATCTGACTACTCAACTTCATTATCTGCTTATTATACTGCAGCCACTTTTATGAATTTTATTTATAATTTTATCTCTCAGGGAATTCATTTTCGTATTTATTTATGAGATAAACACTTAAAAAAGTCCTAATACGTTACAAATGGACACCATTGTGTGGTCTAAGTTCTTGACATTTGGGTTAGGGTGTATTTTCATAAAGGTAGAAGTTGGCAAATGGAGTGTATAACTACAAGCTGGCGATTATAGAAAACATGTAAACCACCAAAAATGTGTTCGGCATTCAATGCGTGGATATATTATGAAACAAAAAGCTTTATTCTGAAGACTAAGGACAAAGTTTATTATGCCGGTACAAATATTCCCTTGCGGGGAATCGAACTTGCACCACCTATGTAGATTGTCATTAAGAATTCTTAACTCAACTTCCTATCGGAATGAAACATTTTACTCAATAAAATTCTGTTTAAAATTTATTACCTCTTACAAAATCCTGGTTTTTAATTGAATCATCGCGTTTACTTATGAAAGAAAAATATTTATCTACATGTGAAACATGCGGCTTTTAATGGGGTTTAATAATAGAGTGTTAGTCTTACGTGTACATTCTTGTAGTAAGTTTCGTATACGGTTACTGAGAAGGGAACGTCTGATAGTGACCACTGCGATTAAACACTCTCTGACGGCACTGATGTCAAAATTTCATAAAAGAGAACAATTATACAAATAACGGAAACTGAAATAAGGCTTCTCCAGTTTCATCTGAAAATTTCCTTTTCAAAATGCTAACGTATATGCCTTTAATGTAAATGGATATCAGTACGAAGAATTTTACTATTCCGTATTCATAATGCGATAAACTGTATGTACAGTGTGCATAGCCAGTTGTATGGTGTCTCCCTTGCACACATAAGCATATGAAAGATACAAAATAAATTTATTTTCTCAAAATTTTGAGTCAGCTAATGAAATAAAGTTGTACAATTTAAGTACAACTAATTTATAAAAACTGGGAAGGAGTGGGGCACTTACTTAATAAACAGAGTTTTAAATTTGATGACAAATAATTTTCGCGAAAGGTTTTCATGACGACCGGTATTTCCAAACACCTAAGCTCATAACTACTTTCGCAATTTTATGATATTAATTGTTACTTGTACTATTTATCAGCTTACAAATCGCACAGTGGCGTAATTTTGGTTTGCCCCCGGTACTTAAGGAAATGTCTTCTCGCAAAGACACTCAGCCATTAACCAAAGCGGAAAGCTGCAGGTCTGCAAGTAGGATAATGAAGTATAGCCTGAGAGAAATATGATCGTGAATATCAGGTGCCCTTTCTGATGAGGCACCCTTTCGAGAAGTTAACGTGAAATTGTCTTAAGAGTTACTTCATTTCCATCCTGGGAAAGAATGTTTGTGTGAGGATTCGAGGATTTAAGGCGATTCCTCAGTGAGAAATCTTGTTTTCTCACAGGGAAACTCAATATTTTTTTATTCCATCTTCCAAGATCCTCGGCGGCTGTGGTCAGTAAGACGTCACGCATGCATGGCGAGAAGTGGCAGACTTGTAATGATTTGCACCCAACAACTGCCATATATGAACATACAATGGTCACACAGTTTGCAGACCATTGAAATTAGAAGGTCCCTTTATCGTTATACTTTCTATGAAAAAAAGGCGTGACGTAAAATTTTAATTTTATAGCTTTAGGAATTGCACCACTCGGGTTCAACAAACTATCGCGTTGTCTCAAAGTTTGACGTTCGTACAACTCCACTCATGTGGCTCAGACAATTTGCAAAGGTACATATCTAGCGACTCTTTTGTTGGGTATTTATACGTACGTAAATCTGGGGAGCTTAATTTTCGTTTAACGATAGACAGGTCTGCAAACTTAAGGTACATTTTCGCTCTGAATCTCTATACAGAATAAAGAGTTTATTTTTAATATTACGTCCAACAGAGAGCGATAGGGGGAGGGGGGGCTATATGTATTCTTTAAACACCCAACATTTATTTTTGTCAGCATATGTTACTTTGAAATCATATGCGTTTAAACTAAGTGCCTAGCTCTACTGTGAGATACAAGATCCAAAATAAGGTATCCTTCAGTATCTCACGCTAAATGTTTTATATAATTACCCGTTCTTCTTTGTGTCTGGCCATATTCTAACGTCAACCACAGCACCAGAAAATGTTGCAGTTCAAACAGGCTAATCGATCTGTCAACACCGTGCATTCATGTTCATATAGTTATCAAAGATGCACATGAACATGCAAAGTGTGCGGGTAATACAATGCCAGTGTATCTGTTAAGATAAACATGATTTTTAAGTCTATGAACGAACCAGGAACAGCACGAACCATACTCTTGTCTGTTAAAATCACACACACCAGAATTTGTTCATTTCCTACCTGTTTTAGGTAGAGATATGACCAATAAAACGTATAATATTGTAGAGAAGAAGCTGTTTACGTAAACAATGTCTTTTGGGCGAGAATATGTAGTCATGTGTCATTTCATGGTACAAATTATATTTAGCAATAATTGAAGATATAATACTTGTGAAAAAAGAGACATTATTATAAATAATTGTCACATTTAGATAATACCCAGACAATAAAATGAATATTATTTAACAAAAAACGGTTGAAAAAAATATTGCAATTTTAGAGCACAACAGACACATTTTCCATGTTTACAATCAAAATTAATTTTTGGGTAGCCTCATACGTAGAATGCAGGAAATCGTTGTGCGTTACTGAATCTCATAACCCAACTTGCGTAAATAATCACTTGTAAATGCAAACAGATAGAAACGCAGATTAGTCAGAGGTTCTCATATGCTCGGTAAGATGGAAATGTGTGTAATATTTTTAAAAATTTATGTTTTATTTTTCAGCGATGCCTGATCGCAGTTAGCTGACTGCATAGCGTAAAAAAATCTTGTTTTAGTACAGATTACAACTAAAGGTATTACGCTTCGCATAATATCAACGTATTATTAATTTTAAATGTATCCCTGTAAAGCACAAAATATTTTGTGTGGAAGGGTACGAAATAGCTACAAACTGTTTTAGAGGTTGTCATATCATTAATTTTGCACATTAAATTTTTACTTTAGAATTTATGGACGATATGTATTTAATATCATTCGAATTAGCCGTAGAAAATTATAGTGTAAAAATAAACCCTTATTTCCCTGATAGAAACTGACATTAACACTTGAATTTGTTTTGCGTAATTCCAAGGTGTCTACATTAATTTCCAAAACTAATTATACTTAAAAAAATTTTAATAATTTTTTATTTTACTGATAAACTTACTTTGAACATACCTTATGAAAGGCGTGTTTATTAAAAGCTTTCATTGTTCTGGTCATATGCTTTAGGCACAAATTAAAACAAGGTATTACGTGTAGTAAGACATTCTTATATATATTTTTTTACATATATTTAGTAACTACGCCAAATTCACTTAAAATACTGCAAAGTTTACACACATATAAACTTGTCAAGAAATAAAATTTTAATTGAATGAAAAATAAGGTAGTATATTTGACGTAGACTGTTATAAATTCGAATATCATTAGTAAAAAAAAAATTTTCTTCCCGCTTTATCAACGTAATATCCTATATATCTCCTTAATATACATTCTCAATACTTGAAGTCTCTAAATAATATTTTGTGAGGATTGCAGTTTGTCAATGAAATAATTGAACAGTTCTAAAATGTTTTATATTGACGGTAAAAGCCGGGAAAATTTGCTTTCATCTGTGGGTTATCAGAATAAAATTTGGGCATATCTACGAGAGCGAATGTTAAATACTGGTTGAAGGAAGGCTATAAATGTATAACGTACATGTCCATAGGGATTTATGTTTTGCAGATAGCCAATATCGAATATATGATTACTTTTAGGTTATTAGTGTTTCGTTCGCTTTGAGGATTGCTGTTGCATAATATACCGATGGATAGAGTTAAGATTACCTTGAAGTGATTTTTACAAAGTGAGCTATAGAAAATCACGTGCAAGAGATGCATATAATCATCCGTTTCTGCGAATTTAAAGCGAGAGAGAGCTAATCAAGGGAATTTTACGTGGACTTCATCGTAAGTGGATTCATAAGGATAAAATGTAATTAAAAGAAGGATAGAATCCAAGAATAAAGTATACGAGGAAAAGGGAACGTGTGGGCTGTGCTTGAGTCAAAGAGGTTGTCCACAAAGGCCTTTCTGGTCGTCAAATACACTTCGGCTCTAGATCACAGATAGCTAGGGGCAGTGATATTTCGCGAAAATATTTCGAGACAAGATACAGTCCAAAGCACTGTAGGGTCTTCCAGCTTCTTTGATTGGCTAAAAAATGTTCTGGCCCGTGTTAACCGTTTGTGCACGAATCACGAAGGTTTATTGTTGAAGTCACTTAGTCTTGTGTGGCTTGGTCANAGTGGCTTGGTCAAAGACGGACACAGCACCAGCGGCCAATGGAGGTATAACAACAGCTGAGGTGTGTATATAGTATTGAAGTCTACTGTGTGCTCCGATTTTTACGCGAAAAGTCACTGGCCCTACAGATAGCCTACATATTTAAAAACGAGTTTGTTATTGGCTAATGGAGGCAACATATTCCCATTTTTCTTCATGGCCTGCAATTTATATTGCAAATCGAGGTCTTTGTTAAAAATTTTTATTCAGAATAAAACGGTAATGGTCCATATTTTTGTGTCCTGGTGAGGGAAATTTGTTCCGATTGGGTGTGTTTTGTGGGAACTACATCCCTGGAACCTTGTACCACCACTAAGAATTCGCGTTATCTTCCATTGTGTACCGCTTGCTGCACGCAGGCTTGCAATAGGATGGATTCTGTGTTCAAATCCCGGATAACGGAATAATATTTTATACGTCTAAAGCATAAAATAAGGTTAGATCACCCGAAATATATTAAAATATTTATTAAAATTTAGATTTTATGTTTACACAACCGCTGCAATAATACAATCTACTGCAAAATTCATTGTGCGAGGTTAAAGTGTCTAAAAAAGGGCTACACGTATTCGTATTTTTATTATTCAGCCTATTTTCAATGACTGTGAACGTAACATAAACGGAAGAAAAGATGGATATCACGAATTAAAGAATTCCACCAGTAGTCATCTGTAACGGGGGTGTAAAAAACCACTTGGAGAAAGCGACCGTTAGTGCAGCATATCGAGATGGAAACATCACGAAATCGAGTCTAGCGTTTTACAGCAATAAATAAATAAATAAATGGAGTGGTGAAATTTATTTATGAAAAAGTGATTGAAGTCAAGTTTTATAGTATGGTTACAGACACGGGTGAAATTAACATAAACACATACTTCACAGCTGAAGTTCTACTTACAGAATATTTCTCCACCTGATGCAAACAAAGCTTGACGAAGTATAGAAAATTACACCAAAGGGACAACACAACAAACCATTTCTCAATAGGCATTGCCAACATAACTATTTCCCCACGGTTTTCATTCGTATTAATCATAAATAAAATATTATAATTTATAGATTAAAAATAAGTCAAAGTTCAAGTTAACTAAAAATAAGAAATTTTGTTTTAACATAAGCATAAAACGCTTAAGATACAAGGCATTTTACGTAAATTACGAAACACGTCATACCTGGGGTGATTTTTCAAAGGTTTGATTCAATAAGTGTAAAAAAAAGCCGCGAATAGACCATACTAATGCACTAAGGATATTCATAAAAAATTAGAACGAACCACCTGCAACAGTCAGCAACATTTCCAACACAGAAATATTACCATAAACTGGAAACGTCTCATGCTTGCTAACAATTTAACACTCTCTTTTTTTCCGCATTAGAAAGTGGTAGCAGAGTGGTAACGTAAATTTTTTAAAACATGTATCTTTTAAAACCCCGCATAGTAAATATGTTTTAGTAATATTTGTACTAGCCAGAAATATTGAAAAATGTAATAGAACATTTGTGGAAGTTTCCTCAAATTTAAGAGGGAGGTTTTGTAACATTTATAGAAAGTCAGTTATTAAAAAATGTGCCTCTAATTTTACAAAATTTTCTGAATAACTTTTACCAGCACTTTTCCGTAATTTCACGGAAATGTTTCTGACAGTGCGCAAAACCACCATGAATAAAATGCATTTCCGTTACGTTTCTTTGTTTTCGAATTTAATAAAATAAAAGCGAATTCGCAATTTTTTATTTTGAAAATTGCCATTTACGAAAAATATTTGATATAGTTCTTCTAGTTAGATCGAAGTTGGTTCATAACATTTTTTTGAATAATACGAGCAACATAGCGGAACACGTCAAATATGGTTAATTTGTAAGTGTGTTCGCTCCAAAATTTAACGTAAAACTATTGGTGCGTGAGAGATGCTTTCTGAAATTACCAGCGAAATATACTTGGATTTAACCAACATTTTTCGCTCACTCCCTTGCAGTTACACAATTAGGGAAACACACTTAATTTCGCTACATTCCAATGATGCGTCTTCAAAATAACAAATACGTGACTTATAATCGCTTGTAATTCTGCAAGTATCGAGAGAAACAAACATTGTTGTTTTAATTTCTGTGTGCGGCAACTAAATGGGCGAAGAAGCAAGAAGAAATGTATATTTTCGCTTTCTAAGAGTTTCACCTATCCAATACTGTCAGATTTCAATTATTTTTAACACAAAAGATAACAAAACACTCTCCCCATATATATCAATGTTTGCTTATGATTAAATAATCACGTTTCAATTAAACTTTTCAAATAAAACATTTTTCTACAGAACGGGATGGATTTTAACGTGAACACAGCGACGTTTACTGGGAATTATGAAAGCAATTTTTTTTTTAAATAAATGACCAATAAAATAATAATTTTTTGTTTAAATATATTGTGGGAAAATAGTTATTTAACTATTTCCTTAAGAATTTTGTTTCACTTGAGAGAAGCGTGCATAGTAGTCTTTAATTTCACGGCAATCAGTTATCGAGGTGTATTAGAAGGATAATTAATTATAAGAATGAAGAAACTTAACAAAGTTTACAGAAGTATTGAGTTAAGATTGAAGTAGCTATACAACTTAAAAATAACTCAGAAAGATGGGTACAAAAATTTGAGTAAAGAAATCGGCAGTGTTTGACAATGCAACAGTTCAAAGTATTATATTCCTTATAAAATGATTGATAAGAGTTGTTCTGTTTAAAAACAAATCTTAAAACAACGCGCTAAATATTGAGAATATTTATAAAAAATTGTATATGGACGATTTTAGTTCTTTTGAAAATGAAATTGATGATTTCCCATTTTGTTACGTGTGAATTGGCCAAAGGAAGAAAATTATAATTTTACTACTAGTTAAGAGTACTGCTAATACAGAATGGCAATAATACGGATCGCAACGAAGACGAAACTAATAAAAATATTATTATGACTATACAGACGCTATAAATGAATTTGGTTAGTCAGACTT
>NQII01008929.1:5815-17476 GCA_002778355.1 Clitarchus hookeri | reverse complement strand
GAAGTACTTGCTTAGATAAAGCCGGCTTGGACTTATAGTATTAAGTAAGTTTAAAGTATTTGTCACGACACCGTAAATTTTAATATTAGTTTGAATTGGTAAATGTGCAAAACACAATGACTTGCGAAAATTAAGTACGTAAGGACATTTAATTATTTTACGAAATTATTTATAGTTCTGTAGGTAAGATAATTCATAGGAATGCTTTCCATATTCCATTAAATGCTGAATGTGGGTTAAATTTTCTAAATTTTAATTACATCGTTTTAAATTTCGTAGGTAGTAATTAAAAAAACTGTGAAACAAACGTTTTTGTATGACACGGTTAATTTATATACCACTTGCACATTGCTGAAATAAAATATAAAAGACCCAACTTTCGTTTAGTCAGCTGAAAATATTTGCCTTTTTTTTTTGACAAGTTGGATGTTCGTAAAATATATAACGACAATATTGTGGTATTAATTTCCAATAACCTATTCACGTTTCAACAGATTTTCGTAAGCGCCTTTGGACCTTGAAGAAGTTATGTTTTAGCGGGGCCTTTTAAACCGCCGATATTACATTATATATTCGTAATTCGCTTCGATTGCAAAATGATAAGCAGTACAAATAATTTATTAAAATGCTTAAAGAGTAACAAGCAGCAATGTTCTTTGATCTGAGATATACAGTGAGAATAAATATTCGCGGTAAAATAATTGTTAGGGTAGTTAAATTTCACCAAGTGGTATTTCGATTAGTATGGAATGGAGGTTTGGGCAGCTTTTTGAGATGTTTTTATAAAATTCTCTTTCACAATGTCCCAAAAACCACGTGTGAGCTGAGGTGAACAGAAACGGGAATGGGGGACATAAAATTGTAGGGTCAAAGAAGGATGGTGGCAATAGTGTAGAGCTTCTGCCAGCCGCGTAATGTATCGGCGTGGCCATATGTAAGAACTAAATCAAAACACGGAATTTCCTTCCTGGCTGGGAAATTCAATAAACCATGCGACGTCATTCCTCATAGTAGGTTCCTACCCCAGTGTATTAAGCACATTTGAAATTCAAAAGCTAAGAAAGCTCTCCATTTTCAGTTTGAAAGAGACTTTGTAAATTTATGCCCCATATTTAATGTTAAAATAATAACTCATGGGGGGAAATGTACCAAAGCAGGCATACGTGCACATTCACACACGGATGATTGCTACTTTCCAAGAGTTGTTTGGAATATTTTGTACTGGTGCAGCTAACGGGCCGGTGTATACAAAAACATTTGTTTTTAATAGTGTAGAGTATCTTAAACATTCTCTTACATTTAGGGTTGAAAATTACTAATTATATTTTGTATTTATTAACTGCAAAAGAAGTTTATAAAAAGGAATTATAGCGATAATACTTTTAAAAAAAGTGCACCAATTGTTGCCTTAAATTGCAGGAATGAAAAATAAAGAGAAACATATTTCCCATCTTTGATATATGTAATTGCTTGGTTGCTAGGAGAAGATAATAATTAAAATATTTTCAGAACACTTAGAAAATCAGTTCATAAACAAAAAATGTAGTTATAATAATATAAAAAATACAAATCAACACCAAAGTACTCGTCATAGTATTTTAATACGACTTCGGTGGGTTAAAAATTAAAGTTGCAACGTGCATAGTTTTCTAATCGGGGATACCATAATTAAAGAACGTCAAAAAAAAAAGGAACTTTGATGCTCCACATTGTATATAAATACGTAGATTTACATACAATAAGCAATAAATCCTCATATAATAAATATATATTAATGTTTAACTGTACGTGATATACGTAGATAATTTACGTAAATTTCTCCAAAAGCTACATCTTAAAATAACCTCTTCAACCCCGAATAAAATTTATTTTATTTTATTTTAAAATAAAATTTTGATTGCGTAATGAAGAAACTAGGCTAACAATATTGTTTCATAAAAAAATGCATATAAATATGACTAAAACTTGCCCCCCCCCCCTCCAAAAGACAGCCCTGCTTATCCCACGCTTAAAAATAAGTCAAATTCGTACCTAGTTTGTAAGGCTCATATTAACACTTCCCAACATTGTTAAAATGTCATGAAACGAAAAATGAAATATTTAACATAATGACTGAACCTCGTTCTTGATAATTTACATGGTTTCCGTAAACTGTGACATAGAAAATATTAAAGTTCACAGTTACNACCTCGTTCTTGATAATTTACATGGTTTCCGTAAACTGTGACATAGAAAATATTAAAGTTCACAGTTACTGGTTGAACGTATAAAATATTATAACATATCTAAAGTGGCCTGCCAAAGGTCGTTAAAAGAATATTATTCATCAAGACATTTTAACTCCGTAAAAAGGTAAGAAATTGGAGATAAATTGAAAATTTAACCGAAATAACAATATTATTGCTGTGAAAGTATTTGAAAAAAGAAGTCACGGAAGCTCCAAAGTAAAACATCTGTCTAAAAAACTGTTTAACCGGCCTGCATTCCGTAGTTAGTTGGAATGTTATTTTTCTGTGAGAGACGCTGTGTTCGAATTCCGAGTAAGACACGGACACGTGTACCCTTTTAAAATGTACGTTATTTGAGGTTGTGAGAGCTTTTTTTTCGACTAAAAGCAGGCACTAAATTAAGCAGAACACTTAAAATACTGTCTAGTTTAATTTGTCGAAAATTTGCAAAGTTCCGCTATTAAATTAGTAAGTTTGGAAGATATTTAAGCAAATTCTGAATGATATTTCTTCATTTATCAAAACCCATATATATGTTATTAATTAACATAGCTACTCACTGAACTAGTATGTCTAGATTTAAAAAAAATATCTTTCACTATATCAATTTTATAACAAGGCAAATATGGACAGTAAATTTCTGAGAGTTAGGCCTTTTGTCTCTCAGAAATAAACGCTCAGTTACAGACAACAAATTTTGTCAATTGTTCAACTAAAAATTATCGTTGAATCTTTACTGCGACGATTTTGAAATACTATGAAATAAAAAAACGTACGAAAAGTTAATGAAAAACAAAATGTTTTTACAGTTTACAGTAATTATAATATTTCCATAAATATAAAAATATCTCTATAAGTGTCTGCATATTCTTAAACTATCCACGTGTATATTTTTTTAGCTTTTTATTAAAAATTTACACTGGTAAGTACATGATTTTCAAGCATTTTAATAATATCAGAAAATCCCTTTAATGGTTTCTTAATATCAGAGCATTATCTTTTCATTATTCGCGAACTATTATTATTCCCGTTAAAAAGTTTTATACTTTATACTTTCTTAAATCTTGATGCCTAAAAGTACTTGTAAATTTTGCTTAAACCGGAAACGACATGCTACCCTATCTGACTCCTTAACTATACGCTGTATTTCCCAAAGTAATGACTTCTTACTATACTTTCAAGGGAAAACGAAGCTTTGAAATTTACGCATGCACATCCACTAATTTCTATTCATTTAAAATATACAAGTTTGTGTTATAGGCTATTCACGGTAAAGTAAGCACCTTTGAAAGCTCTCTCATTTGGAATAATAGTCAATAAATGTATTTTATTTTAGCTTTAGACGATAACTTCTAAGAGCTGTGGAATCAATACACTGTGTTTATTACTTACATGGCAATATTTATTTCAAAAGTGGTTGAAGGATAAAAAGTTGCTGAGAGGAAAACGTAACTAGGACCTCAAAAGTGCTCACTTTACCCTGAACAACCTATACTGTAAGTCTGGCATACTGGAACGCATATGTAATACACGCCAGTGCCCCACAATATAACTTCAGAAGTATAATTATTTTTTCTTTGTTAAATTCGTCAATTGTTAGCCGTAACTGTAAATGTTTATCCAGATCAAAGAGGTAAATGTTAAGTAAATTGGAGTAATATATCCCCACTCTATGCTAAAGTTTGAAGCTTGAGATAGAGTTTACAGGATTTTGTTGTGGGAATTATATGGAGTTGGCTGTCTAGCAGAAACGATGCAATAATTGGAAAAGGATTTGACGAAAAAATTTATTTAAAAAGGATTTAGTTTATCAGCACATATTAGCCCGCGTAAATCGTGGTCAGTAGAAACGTTGGGATCTTGGAAATGCTCTTCGCTCTTTACCTTTTTAAAATAAGCCGATAAAATTAATCGTGAGCTAATGCAATACATTTCCTTGGTATCAAAGTTTTAGAAGTATCAATAAGTGAAATGTATTTTTTGCTTAAAACTACGTAAGTTATATTTACGAGGTTTGTAAATTATTCATGTGCTTGACGTAAAACGCAATCACGCTAGATTATAGTTTCATTCTGCGGTCGGTATATGTCAATACTAAAACGTAATGTAGGTACTCGTTAACAGAACGAAACATGTGACCTTAAGGTTTATCTATTTCAAAATTTCGGTTTCATGAACGCCAGATATTTTCTAGGTAAGAGATGATTAAACTTTGCACTACTTGTTGTTTTCCTTTTAAACCAAAAATATTATGTTGTATTTTCTATATACATTTCGAATTCTTAACACTTGAATAGAGTAATATTTAGTAAGAGTGATTAAACTTAGGTGAAATTGAATTATTTGTTATAAAGTCTGACTAAACATAAACTACAAGGAAAAATTATTAGAAATTATTTTACTTCGCTGCAGCAAAATTAAACATTTTCTAATAAATTGTAATCTATTCGCAATTTCCCCACAATTTCTGAATCAAATCTCCGAAAAACTACCCTATATATGACGTGTTTGGTTGTTTACTAAATATGCTACGTGTCACATGCGTTTTACATTTCTGAAAATATTAAAGTATCTTATTTTTGTAAATTGAACTTTTACATATATTATGATTATAAATTATATTTCAGTTACAATTAATAAGAATTAAATCTGAGAGTAAATAGGTTGTTGGTGATGCCTAGTATGAAATATTTCTCAAGCAAATTATTATAAAACTGAGTGTGGACGAATGCGGTGCGTTGTTCCTTTGGTGTAATTTTCTAGACTTGGTTAAGTTTTGTTCGCATGAGGTGGTGAAATAGCATAACTGTAGAACTTTAGTTGGGCTTCAGAAAAGTTGGAGGTAACCGTAAATGGGATATACCACAAATGCTTACAGTCTACTAACTAATATCCGTTAAAAGAACAGTACTGCTGAGTTGCAGGGTGTATATTTACATTTTCATTAAAATAACGTCAAAATTGGAGCCATATTTCTTCTGAAATGTTCGATCAAAATTATAATATGCTGTTTAAGATGTTCTTATAGCTTAGACGAAGTACAAAAAGGTTGTATATTTTCAAAGCTTAATTATGTTTAACGATCTAGTTAATGAGGAATTTATCTTCTTGTGAGACGATAGCACAAATGAGAAATCTAAAATATTATATGCCATTTGGAGATGTAAAATCATGACTGTCGGAATTCACTACTGACTAGATTCTACTGGCGTTTTCCAACCTGACGCATTGGGCGCAGACATTAATATACAGGTGGGTTACGTTTCATTCTTTCTAAAATTATTCTTCGTTACTTACTTTCTTATACGTGAAATTATATTAACAACGGCGACAACTTTATACACCTAAAATTTTACATACACGAGACATTGCATTCTAGGCTTAAATAAACACACGACGAAAGAATTGAAGGCAAGACGTAAGAATAAATAACATAAACACTGCATAAAACATTGATTAAGAAACGTAGCGCTAATAGAACGGAGAACGTAAGTGACGTACTCCGCACGCTCATTGTTAAAAAAAAAGGAGTCTCAGTAAAATATGTATTAAAATTCGCGTTTGACAATGTTAACTCGCAAAAACTGTATAACTGCAAAGAACCGGGCCGTTTGGTTGTATGTTGCAATTGTTTGTGTACATACTTAGTTTCGAAGCACCGCTGTCTCGAAAAGTAGAAAGACTTTACGTGTCTGGTATTTATGCTATGGGTTTACTGTGGAAAAAAAAAGAAAAAGGCTATGCTCTGTAGTATTTTTTTTTGAGGAGAAACAACATTTTCCAGTGTTCAAAATACCAGTACTTAATAATGACAAAATTCGGAATATTTTATCAAAATAATAAAAGTTTACTCGAAATGCTCAATTAATTTTGTTTTAGCCGCAAAATAAATTTTGTTGCGCGAAAATGTACAACAAGATTTTGTACCTACCACATTTTTTTCATTGCAATAGCTATTTTTCGAGAACTGACTATTTGGTCTTGAATGAAACGAATATGAAACATTAACTTTTCTCAAGATAAGGCACAGTTCTGTTTCCATTCCGGTATTTTATGTTTTTTTTCTAGCATTGTTCCTTCCAAAAACTGTATCGGATATTATGGTAGCGTCATTTAACGATACATCAGTCACAGTAAACATTAAACAAACCATTACAAAGCAAACATTTTTCTGAAAATGATTCTCAAGAAAATGGCAGCCCGACTATTTAAAATTCACATACGAAAAATATAACTATTAAAACATTAAATTATTTATTTTTCCCGTGTAGTTTAATTTACACACTTTACACGGTTTATAAGTGTATATTTTGGAATTTTTAAATTTGACAGAAATTTCTTTGCAGTAGGGAAGATTTTGACAAGCCTTCCTTTATCGTAGGCAACATCGTAGCAACTGATGTTACTTTCGGTAATAATAATTTTAATGACGTGTAACACTTCACAAATCATACATCGTCTGAGTAAACAAATTAAGTGGTTATTAATAAAAAAAGTAACCTTTTCCACAGATTTCAGACACACCTTTTCATGCAATGATATAGATTAAATTTTTTTAAAGCTGTATATCCTCAAATTTTAATCAGTTCAGTTACTACATCACACGAACAACCATTTATTATTGCTCTAAGAATACATTCTTTTTTTGCGTAAGATATTTATAAACTTTCTTAACTCGAAAAATGAGAAAAGTACTTTTATTTATATTAGTACTTCAAGAGCCTCAGTTTATTACGAATCGTAAAAAAAATTTTTCTGGTGGTACTGAAAATGAGTGTTCTATCAATTCTAATGGACAGCAGATTTTTAACTCTCATACAAAAATACGAAAAAATTATCACTTCTTATGACAGTGTACTCAAGTTATAAATAACACATTCATCTCCGCGAAAATCTTAATTCCAATTGAAAAATGCCAATTGTAAGGTGTTCACCCTCAGGACGCTTTCTTTCATACATACATATCAGTCATTTATCAATTTATTGAATACAAGGCGCATCTGAGAAGTGCCGTGAGACGTAATATGTAATGGTTTTGGAAGGAGCGTTGTTATATGTAGTCAGTGTAATATTCCAAGAGAAAGCAATATTATAAATAATTTGATGTTAAACGTGATAATTTAAGATGCCGCTAATATAGAATCAGTCATGAGGAACCTGTACTTATGAAGGAAAGTAGAGCAATCCATTTCAAAAAATGATTTGCCTACGGTGTCTCTCTGGCGAGGTTAGGAGAGCCTCGTCAGGTGCTAACGGTTACGCGAGTATCCAAGCTCACGTCCGCACAAAACATACGATTTCCGAGCAACGCCAACACACTAGCGGTTTGCTGATGGTTATAGTGACCGGATAAACTTAAGGTTAAGGTACTTAGGCTGTTCATGATAGGTACGTGGTTATCGTGGCACCCACACCAACTCACAATAATTGGTTTATGTGCTGCTGTGGGTGATGGCATAAGGCGCGGGTATCACGATGTCTCATTGGTAGAGACCTGAATAATTCGCGGATTTATTTTGGGAAAAGTTATAATTCAAAACACGTGTTTTTATATAACTTTAGACATTGGTCCACACGGTGTTTGACACCTCCCTGAGAACGCTTGGCCAATAGTCGCCTTCCACTGTGGCAGCAGACAACCAATGTGCAGTTGATATTGACAAATGTGTACATAAGACTGTAGAGTCTATCCTGCAGGTCATTAAACTCGCGAATGTTTCAGGTCTCTACTCATTGGCATGCAAGCAGACTCACACACAGACAAATAACATACGGTTTTCTTGGCGTCATTTTCAGCTTCGGCAACTATGTGGTCTAGCGTCAACGTGCTGTTCGTCTCGGGACTTGATCTGTGTGGCGACATAGGAGATGGAATGATCGCAGTCGCCCAGGCGGTAGTCAAGATAATGCCCACAGATGACTATACAGATTGTAAACCAAAACACTCACCTGCTTCCCAAACGGTGGCTACAGGAGTGGATGCAAGATTGCAATGACAGAAAAAAATGGTATGTAGTAACCTAATTTCTGTACACATAACACACAGAGATTGTCAATGTAGGAACATCAGTCACACTGGTTGTTGGTAACATAAAATTGTTATCATAGATAATAATACCATCATAACTGTAGGTATGTTGTTTTCCTATCTGTTATTCTACCTCCAACTATTAATATAGTTCCTACAGCAGAGCAGTACTTCTCTTCCTGCAGAACAGATAGTTCGTCCAACAAAACCACGTCAGTAATATTTACATTGTTCCTGTAGAAAACATAAATATAATAAACTATCAGAAAATATCAGTTTGTTGGTACAGACATTTCGTTGCTGGAACCACGAAACCCGACTACAGAACTGTACTGTTGTCACTTCTATGATATTTATTTTTATAGTGTGTGGCTAAGCTTCATCTATGAAGTATACATCCAGCTCGACCAGAGCGGCGGGTAGGGTACATGCCTNACATCCAGCTCGACCAGAGCGGCGGGTAGGGTACATGCCTTAATGATGGCCCCGTGTACGGAAACCTATTGGTCATAAGGGGCGGTCGAAAGCTTAGGAGAAATATTATACTGGAGGAGGAGGGGATTGCCAACAAAAGTAAAGACTTGCTAATGGAAGTCCAAGGGTTTCTCCCCAACGATGTACTTTTATTTTCCAGTAGAACTTATAGGAATAATTATGCTTATTTTATTAAAAAATAATGCATAATTCTTTGAAACTATTTTTTGATAGATAATATGTAAACATGCATATAAATTCATTCGATAAACTTCAACATTTTATATTTTTGGCTAAAGATGTTAATAATCTAAATTAAAAACACAGCTTTATAGATTTTCCCCATACAAAGCGAGCAAGACACGGAAGTTTAGTTCCTATCCTACAATATCATACTGCGATAACTGTACAAAAATTCGAATATCCGGGGGAGGTGATATTCCGATATCGTTTCCACCCCCATGCGTACAACTCAGCCCTACACGGTCATTATGGCAACAAATACATGCATTCTGAGATACAGCGGCGTAACTACTGGGGGTAAACAAGGGGGATCAATCTACATTCAGAGGCCAGAGTCAGTGGGCAGTTCACTGGCACTCACTGGTGACTACCGGCGGGGAAAAAATATATTGTCTCTTATCAGGAAATACCATACAGTGTATCATTTGCAAGTTAGGTTTTATAAAATTTTTCCCGCCTGCGATTATTCCATACCCCACACTTCCCGGTAACATATCACCCTCTCCAGATCCACAACATATAGTCCATTCACGGTTACTTTAAACTTTTCTGAAGCTATGCTAAAGTTTTAATTTCAGCCTATTCCTCCGCCTCTTGCAAACAAAGCTTAGCCAAGTCTAGAAAATTACACCAAAGTGACAACGCACCGCATNAGCCTATTCCTCCGCCTCTTGCAAACAAAGCTTAGCCAAGTCTAGAAAATTACACCAAAGTGACAACGCACCGCATTCGTGTGTACTCAGATTAATATAATATTTTGAATGATAACTTTTTCTTACTACGAATTACCAACACACCTATTATCTCACTGTTTTTATTCATGATNATAATATTTTGAATGATAACTTTTTCTTACTACGAATTACCAACACACCTATTATCTCACTGTTTTTATTCATGATAATTGTAAATATGATATATATAATATAAGAATGAGTTAAATTTAACCAAAAATAAGAGACTTTTATGTTAACAGAAGTATAAAAGGCATGTCATATACGACATATTTAGGTAAGAACCAAACACGTATTACATGGGGTGATTTTTCTAAGGTTTGATTAAAAAAGTGTGAACATAATGCGAATAGACTAAAGTGCGGGCAGTGGTGAGAGTGGAGGACGGCGGCACTCACCTGCTTTGTTGGCGGCGGCGACGGCGGTGGCGGCAGACGCGACGTTATGGTTGAGCGCCAGCTTACCGTTCGCCTCGAACTTGGCCTGGGCGACGGGAATGGGTCCCGGGTTGGTCATGGTGGTCATGGTTGCCGCCGGCATCATGAGCGTCGACATGGCCAGCATCGGGACGACGGACGGCGACGAGCGCGGCACGCCGAGGTACGGCAGCAGGCTGGCTGGCATTCACAGCCTCCCTCGTCGGGGCTCGACAGAGAGGGCGCGAGGGGAGGCGGCGGGACGCGCGGCGCGTCGGCGTCAAACTAGCGGCGGGCGGTAAGGAAAACAAAAACGAGTTCCTTCAAGTCCCTGCACTTGCCGACTTGGCGCGCACGTGGCCCGAGCACTCGCCTTCGCACACCCTGCTGCAAGGGAAGATCTTCTCCACTGGACCTCGAGCTCACCTCAGTTTCTTTGACGTTGTTACCGCGAGATGTTTATCTGTTTAACCTGGCTTCGTCTCGAAAACAGCTTTCTATCGGGAGCGGTTAGTCTTTTTCTATCGGATCAAACCCCTACGTCTGGTTTACAAGTTTGGTGAAAGAGTCGGGGAAACAGAAAATAAGTTCAGCTATTTGTTTTCCTGAAAGAGACGAGAAAATAAACACACTTGCAAGCTCTGGAAAGAAAAATAATACCTTTCTTCGTCTTTCCCTTTTCAGTATGTCTTTGGACACGCACGAAATCGTGAGAAAAATAAAGAAATTCGAGGGATGTAACGGAAAGTTCTAACGAGGTGGCATGCAGAAAGAAAGTTCTAATGACATATGAGGATAAATGATAGAGGTACAGAAATAAACCTGTGTGAACAGAGTTGATGATGGAGAGGAGACACGACAACTATCTTGAAGAGCGAAACGGTAACAAAAGTGGTTTTGGCTTCTCTATCAAAATGCACTACGGGAAATAGAAAGAAATATTTTTTTCTGTTTTGTGCAACTTACTCGATTAACAGTTGAGCCGAGCAGCAGGCCACATCTACAATTGCTCCCTTATATAAGAGTAATTTAAAGCACTTTTTTGGTTAGCTAAGCTGAAACCTTTGATATGCTCAGTTGATAGTAATTACCGCAAAGAGTTCACGGAACGTTCACCTATCTACAACAGGCGGTTTTCGTCTAGGAAGGGTCTCTTTCGCTGGCGATCACAGATCTTCGGCCACTGGGACGTGCATGCGGGCGGACGCCTCAACGCTGGGCGCCGAAATGCTGGTCATGCTTGCCGGCCGCGCAGAAGCGTCGTTCGACGTCGTTTGGCTGTGCTGGCGCCGTCGGCAGGTGTTGCCCCTCGTCGCGTGGAGGGCCAGCCGGCTGCGAGCGAGTCTTGCGACGACGCGAGATGCTGCAGGGTGTGTGCAGTGTTGTCTTGTCCCCTCCCTTCCGGACCCGTGCGGATTTTCGAGGTGGTGCGTTCGACCCGGCCGCCACCGCGTCCAGCACGACTCTGGCCGACAGTCCGGGGCGGCTGGGGGTTGGCGACTGGCGGGGGAAGGCCGTTCGCCCCCACCCCTCCCGCG